>JABCMI010000303.1:0-48972 GCA_026261945.1 Hirschfeldia incana
AAGTTGGGGATAACTTCTTAATCCTAGTCCTATTATATTGATTCAACTTCAGGGTGATCTAAACTGATTAATGAGTCAGGATAAAGCTTCTTATATCCGGATTCATTCAGGTTTGATCAGAAACTTGAAGAAACTGCCATTATCTACAAACAGGGTAACTGGAATCATTTGGGTCCAAAGTGGGATAACTTCTTAATCCTAGCTCCTATGAATGATTCAACTTCAGGGTGATTCTAAGAACTGATTTAATGAGTCAGGATTAAAAGCTTCTTATATCCGTATTCATTCAGGTTTGATCAGAAACTGAAGAAACTGCCATATATTAAAAACAGGGTAAACTGGAATCATTTGGGTCCATAAAGTGGAATAACTTCTTAATCCTAGCTCCTATGATATTGATTCAACTTCAGGGTGATTCTAAACTGATTAATGAGTCAGGATAAAGCTTCTTATATCAGGATTCATTCAGGTTTGATCAGAAACTTGAAGAAACTGCCATATCCACAAACAGGGTAAACTGTAATCACTTGGGTCCAAAGTGGGATAACTTCTTAATCCTAGCTCCTATGATATTGATTCAACTTCAGGGTGATTCTAATCTGATTAATGAGTCAGGATAAAGCTTCTTATATCCAGATTCATTCAGGTTTGATCAGAAACTTGAAGAAACTGACATATCTACAAACAGGGTAAACTGGAATCATTTGGGTCCAAAGTGGGATAACTTCTTAATCCTAGCTCCTATGATATTGATTCAACTTCAGGGTGATTATAAACTGATTAGGAGTCAGGATAAAGCTTCTTATATCCGGATACATTCAGGTTTGATTGGAAGCTTGAAGAAACTGCCATATCTACAAACCAGGTAAACTGGAATCATTTGGGTCCAAAGTGGGATAACTTCTTAATCCTAGCTCCTATGATATTGATTCAACTTCAGGGTGATTATAAACTGATTAGGAGTCAGGATAAAGCTTCTTATATCCGGATACATTCAGGTTTGATTGGAAGCTTGAAGAAACTGCCATATCTACAAACCGGGTAAACTGGAATCATTTGGGTCCAAAGTGGGATAACTTCTTAATCCTAGCTCAAATGATATTGATTCAACTTCAGGGTGATTCTAAACTGATTAGGAATCAGGATAAAGCTTCTTATATCCGGATACATTCAGGTTTTATTGGAAGCTTGAAGAAACTGCCATTTCTACAAACCGGGTAAACTGGAATCATTTGGGTCCAAAGTGGGATAACTTATTAATCCTAGCTCCTATGATATTGATTCAACTTCAGGGTGATTCTAAACTGATTAATGAGTCAGGATAAAGCTTCTTATATCCGGATTCATTCAGGTTTGATCAGAAACTTGAAGAAACTGCCATATATACAAACAGGGTAAACTGGAATAATTTGGGTCCAAAGTGAGATAACTTCTTAATCCTAGCTCCTATGATATTGATTCAACTTCAGGGTGATTCTAATCTGATTAATGTGTCAGGATAAAGCTTCTTATATCCGGATTCATTCAGGTTTGATCAGAAACTTGAAGAAACTGACATATCTACAAACAGGGTAAACTGGAATCATTTGGGTCCAAAGTGGGATAACTTCTTAATCCTAGCTCATATGATATTGATTCAACTTCAGGGTGATTCTTAACTGATTAATGAGTCAGGATAGAGCTTCTTATATCCGGATTCATTCAGGTTTGATCAGAAACTTGAAGAAACTGCCATATACAAACAGGGTAAACTAGAATAATTTGGGTCCAAAGTGGGATAACTTCTTAATCCTAACTCCTATGATATTGATTCAACTTCAGGGTGATTCTAAACTGATTAATGAGTCAGGATAAAGCTTCTTATATCCGTATTCATTCAGGTTTGATCAGAAACTTGAAGAAACTGCCATATCTACAAAAATGGTAAACTGGAATCATTTGGGTCCAAAGTGGAATAACTTCTTAATCCTAGCTCCTATGATATTGATTCAACTTCAGGGTGATTCTAAACTGATTAATGAGTCAGGATAAATCTTCTTATATCCGGATTCATTCAGGTTTGATCAGAAGCTTGAAGAAACTGTCATATCTACAAACATGGTAAACTGGAATCACTTGGGTCCAAAGTGGGATAACTTCTTAATCCTAGCTCCTATGATATTGATTCAACTTCAGGGTGATTCTAAACTGATCAATGAGTCAGGATAAAGCTTCTTATATCCGGATTCATTCAGGTTTGATCAGAAGCTTGAAGAAACTGTCATATCTACAAACATGGTAAACTGGAATCATTTGGGTCCAAAGTGGGATAACTTCTTAATCCTACCTCCTTTGATATTGATACAACTTCAGGGTGATTCTAAACTGATTAATGAGTCAGGATAAAGCTTCTTAGATCCGGATTCATTCATGTTTGATCAGAAACTTGAAGAAACTGCCATATCTACAAACAGGGTAAACTGGAATCATTTGGGTCCAAAGTGGAATAACTTCTTAATCCTAGCTCCTATGATATTGATTCAACTTCAGGGTGATTCTAAACTGATTAATGAGTCAGGATAAATCTTCTTATATCCGGATTCATTCAGGTTTGATCAGAAGCTTGAAGAAATTGTCATATCTACAAACAGGGTAAACTGGAATCACTTGGGTCCAAAGTGGGATAACTTCTTAATCCTAGCTCCTATGATATTGATTCAACTTCAGGGTGATTATAAACTGATTAGGAGTCAGGATAAAGCTTCTTATCTCCAGATTCATTCATGTTTGATCAGAAACTTGAAGAAACTGCCATATCTACAAACAGGGTAATCATTTGGGTACAAAGTGGGATAACTTCTTAATCCTAGCTCCTATGATATTGATTCAACTTCAGGGTGATTCTAAACTGATTAATGAGTCAGGATAAAGCTTCTTATATCCGGATTCATTCAGGTTTGATCAGAAACAAGAAGAAACTGCCATATCTACAAACAGGGTAAACTGGAATCATTTGGGTCCAAAGTGGGATAACTTCTTAATCCTATCTCCTATGATATTGATTCAACTTCAGGGTGATTCTAAACTGATTAATGAGTCAGGATAAAGCTTCTTATATCCGGATTCATTCATGTTTGATTAGAAACTTGAAGAAACTGCCATATCTACAAACAAGGTAAACTGGAATCATTTGGGTCCAAAGTGAGATAACTTCTTAATCCTAGCTCCTATGATATTGATTCAACTTCAGGGTGATTCTAAACTGATTAATGAGTCAGGATAAAGCTTCTTATCTCCGGATTCATTCATGTTTGATCAGAAACTTGAACAAAACTGCCATATCTACAAACAAGGTAAATTGGAATCATTTGGGTCCAAAGTGAGATAACTTCTTAATCCTAGCTCCTATGATATTGATTCAACTTCAGGGTGATTCTAAACTGATCAATGAGTCAGGATAAAGCTTCTTATATCCGGATTCATTCAGGTTTGATCAGAAGCTTGAAGAAACTGCCATATCTACAAACAGGGTAAACTGGAATCATTTGGGTCCAAAGTGATATAACTTCTTAATCCTAGCTCCTTTGATATTGATTCAACTTCAGGGTGATTCTAAACTGATTAATGAGTCAGGATAAAGCTTCTTAGATCCGGATTCATTCATGTTTGATCAGAAACTTGAAGAAACTGCCATATCTACAAACAGGGTAAACTGGAATCATTTGGGTCCAAAGTGGAATAACTTCTTAATCCTAGCTCCTATGATATTGATTCAACTTCAGGGTGATTCTAAACTGATTAATGAGTCAGGATAAATCTTCTTATATCCGGATTCATTCAGGTTTGATCAGAAGCTTGAAGAAACTGTCATATCTACAAACCGGGTAAACTGGAATCATTTGGGTCCAAAGTGGGATAACTTCTTTATCCTAGATCCTATGATATTGATTCAACTTCAAGGTGATTCTAAACTGATTAATGAGTCAGGATAAAGCTTCTTATATCCGGATTCATTCAGGTTTGATCAGAAACTTGAAAAAACTGCCATATCTACAAACAGGGTAAACTGGAATCATTTGGGTCCAAAGTGGGATAACTTCTTAATCCTAACTCCTATGATATTGATTCAACTTCAGGGTGATTATAAACTGATCAATGAGTCAGGATAAAGCTTCTTATATCCGGATTCATTTATGTGTGATCAGAAACTTGAAGAAACTGCCATATACAAACAGGGTAAACTAGAATAATTTGGGTCCAAAGTGGGATAACTTCTTAATCCTAACTCCTATGATATTGATTCAACTTCAGGGTGATTCTAAACTGATTAATGAGTCAGGATAAAGCTTCTTATATCCGTATTCATTCAGGTTTGATCAGAAACTTGAAGAAACTGCCATATCTACAAAAATGGTAAACTGGAATCATTTGGGTCCAAAGTGGAATAACTTCTTAATCCTAGCTCCTATGATATTGATTCAACTTCAGGGTGATTCTAAACTGATTAATGAGTCAGGATAAATCTTCTTATATCCGGATTCATTCAGGTTTGATCAGAAGCTTGAAGAAACTGTCATATCTACAAACATGGTAAACTGGAATCACTTGGGTCCAAAGTGGGATAACTTCTTAATCCTAGCTCCTATGTTATTGATTCAACTTCAGGGTGATTCTAAACTGATCAATGAGTCAGGATAAAGCTTCTTATATCCGGATTCATTCAGGTTTGATCAGAAACTTGACGAAACTGCCATATCTACAAAGAGGGTAAACTGGAATCATTTGGGTCCAAAGTGGGATAACTTCTTAATCCTACCTCCTTTGATATTGATATAACTTCAGGGTGATTCTAAACTGATTAATGAGTCAGGATAAAGCTTCTTAGATCCGGATTCATTCATGTTTGATCAGAAACTTGAAGAAACTGCCATATCTACAAACAGGGTAAACTGGAATCATTTGGGTCCAAAGTGGAATAACTTCTTAATCCTAGCTCCTATGATATTGATTCAACTTCAGGGTGATTCTAAACTGATTAATGAGTCAGGATAAATCTTCTTATATCCGGATTCATTCAGGTTTGATCAGAAGCTTGAAGAAATTGTCATATCTACAAACAGGGTAAACTGGAATCACTTGGGTCCAAAGTGGGATAACTTCTTAATCCTAGCTCCTATGATATTGATTCAACTTCAGGGTGATTATAAACTGATTAGGAGTCAGGATAAAGCTTCTTATCTCCAGATTCATTCATGTTTGATCAGAAACTTGAAGAAACTGCCATATCTACAAACAGGGTAATTGATGTGATCATAGACCAGACAAGTAAAGAAGACAATGAGATCATGGAGGAGCCAGCTGATGAAGATGCTCTAGCCATACCTGAAGGTCCTATGACTCGAGCCAGAAGCAGACAACTCAAAGAAGCCATTGGAGGATTACTAAAGATGTCATTAAAGCAAGAAGAGAGTCTTGGAAGAAGCTCGATCATCCAAGACACACTTACCATGATTCAGGCCGTCTCTTTTTCTAGATAGACATCAAATGAGCAAGTAACATATGTGTGCTCTTTTTCCCTATCTTTAGTTTTGTCCCAATTGGGTTTTCTAGAGATAGGTTTTTAATGAGGCCATATGTTGCTTTCATATCACTCATTTGATGATCTTAGTTTAAGACTTTATTTTAATTTTTATCTTATGTTATTTTTAAGACTATGGGTCTATTTTTATGCTACATTTCGTGACAAGGAGCATGTTCCTTGTTCTCTCTCTATATAAAGACCCACAGAAGCCCTAATGAGAAGTAACCATCTTTTATTTTCAAACTCTTGTTTCTCTCTTGTCGGCTGCAAGTTCTCTTGTAGTTCTGAGTGTTCTTGAGTCTTTGTTAGTGTGTCATATCTAACAAAACCACAAGAGTGATTGTCTTGGTGTGTCATATCCAAGGGATTCACTTAGGAGTATCAAGGAGACCTCTCACATCTCTTTGTGTCACCATTCATTCCACAAACCTTGAAGAACTTGAGTCTCTGATTCGTTCTTGCAAGGATCTATCCCCAACTAACCAGAGAAGCATCCTAGGAGTGTATTATGTGGTATCAGAGCAACTCTGGCTAGGGAAGTGTTCATCTTTCTCTCTGATTTTCGTTTTGTCTCTTCATATCTGTTCAGATCTGAGTTCAATATTGATAGATCTGTTTATCTGGGTTTTAAATCTGATAGATCTGAGAGTTTCACTTATAGATCTGATATAGATCTGTTTGTCTCTTGGTTTGTTTGTTTCAGATCTGTGAGTTTCTGTTTTAAAAGTGATAGATCTAAAAGTTTCTATTATAGATCTGTACTGGATCTGTTCATCTCTTGTTGTTATTGTGTTAGATCTGTTATTTCTTTCAGTTTATCATCTTCTGTTGATTAACCTGAGTAAGATTGATAGATCTGTCCTTATTTTGTCGAAATCTGATAAAAAGAAAAGTGTTGATCTTGTGTTTTCGAAATTCTCTTGGTATTCTTATTGTTCAAAGTTGAAGAAAATTCAAATCTGACCATTACTATCTTTTGCTGCTTGTTTCATGTCCTGTTGTTGTTTCCATCTTTGATCTTTAATTTTTTTTCTTGAACTCTCTTACTGGCTGAGTTTGTTCTTTGATCTCAGGTACAATGGGTAATGACACAGATGAGGAAGCTGATTTGATGAGAAAGAACAAGCTGCTGATGGATGCTATGACAGATCAGTTGAACAAGACTATGGTAGCTAACATGACTGAGATGATTAAGGAGAGTATGAAAGAGATCCGAGCTGAACTAAGGCAAGCTACTGGTCAAGGCCAAAGCAATGAGTCTAGGAGAAACCGACGAGTTGAAACTGAGGCTCAACAGGAGCATGGTGGTTCACAGGAGACTGATAACTACTATGAGCGTCGCAGAGTTGAGAGAAGTGGTTCTTCATCATCCTCAAGAGATAGCAGAAGGAGACATAGACGTGATCATGGTGAAAGGAGATCTCAAAAAGAAGAGTTCACTGGTCTAAAGATCAAGATCCCTCCTTTCCATGGCAAGGTTGATCCAGATGCTTACTTGGAGTGGGAGAAGAAAATTGAGCTTGTTTTCAATTGCAAGCACTACACCAACGCCCAAAGGATCCAGATTGCAGCCACTGAGTTCCATGACTATGCCTTGAGTTGGTGGGATCAGCTAGTGACTACTAGAAGACTCAACCAGGAGTACCCAGTTGAATCATGGCACGAGATGAAGTCTCTCATGCGCAAGAGGTTCGTGCCTAGCCATTACCACCGTGATCTACACCAGAAACTAAGAAGGCTCACCCAAGGATCAAAGACTGTTGAGGAGTATTATCAAGATATGGAGTTGCTGATGTTAAGGGCTAGTATTTCTGAGGACAGAGAGGCTACTATGGCAAGGTTTCTTGGAGGACTTAACCGGGAGATACAGGACAGAGTAGAGATGCAGCATTATGTGGAGATAGAAGAGATGTTGCACAAAGCCATTCTTGTGGAGCAACAGATCAAGAGGAAGCATCACTCGCGTGGAAGCTATGGATCCAGCAAGTATCAGTATTCTAAAGAAGAGAAACCAGCCTATCTGAAAGAGAGCAAGCCTCAGCAGAAAGAAGAAGCTAAGCCAAGCAGCACATTCAGCAAAGACAAAGGAAAGGCCGAAGCTACTAGCTCCAGAACCAGAGATGTTAAGTGTTTCAAGTGTCAAGGACGAGGGCATTATGCTAATGAGTGCACCAACAAAAAGGTTATGATTCTTCTTGAGAATGGAGAGTATGAATCACTGGAAGAGAAATCTGAGTCTGATCATGAGGAGTCTGGAGAAGAGAGTGAAGTAGAACCAGTGATAGGAAGATTGTTGGTGACAAGGAGGCTCTTGAACCTACAAACTAAGACTGAAGAGCTTGAGCAGCGAGAGAACCTGTTCTACACGAGGTGTCTGGTTCAAGGCAAGGTGTGCAGTCTCATAGTTGATGGAGGAAGCTGTGTCAATGTAGCTAGTGAAACTATGGTGAAGAAGTTGGGTTTGAAAGTTCAGAAACACCCCAGGCCTTACCGGTTGCAATGGCTTAATGAGGAGGGTGAGATGAGGGTCTCTAATCAAGTACTGGTTCCCATAGCCATTGGTAGATACGAGGATGAGATCTTGTGTGATGTGTTACCCATGGAAGCAAGCCATATTCTCCTTGGAAGACCTTGGCAATCTGATAGGCGGGTGATTCATGATGGCTTCACTAACAAGCACACATTTGAATTTAAGGGAAAGAAGACTGTTCTGGTGCCTCTATCTCCTAAAGAGGTTCATGAAGATCAACTCCAGCTTCAGAAAAAGAAAGAAATAGACCTCAAACCTGATCATTTGGGTACAAAGTGGGATAACTTCTTAATCCTAGCTCCTATGATATTGATTCAACTTCAGGGTGATTCTAAACTGATTAATGAGTCAGGATAAAGCTTCTTATATCCGGATTCATTCAGGTTTGATCAGAAACAAGAAGAAACTGCCATATCTACAAACAGGGTAAACTGGAATCATTTGGGTCCAAAGTGGGATAACTTCTTAATCCTATCTCCTATGATATTGATTCAACTTCAGGGTGATTCTAAACTGATTAATGAGTCAGGATAAAGCTTCTTATATCCGGATTCATTCATGTTTGATTAGAAACTTGAAGAAACTGCCATATCTACAAACAAGGTAAACTGGAATCATTTGGGTCCAAAGTGAGATAACTTCTTAATCCTAGCTCCTATGATATTGATTCAACTTCAGGGTGATTCTAAACTGATTAATGAGTCAGGATAAAGCTTCTTATCTCCGGATTCATTCATGTTTGATCAGAAACTTGAACAAAACTGCCATATCTACAAACAGGGTAAATTGGAATCATTTGGGTCCAAAGTGAGATAACTTCTTAATCCTAGCTCCTATGATATTGATTCAACTTCAGGGTGATTCTAAACTGATCAATGAGTCAGGATAAAGCTTCTTATATCCGGATTCATTCAGGTTTGATCAGAAGCTTGAAGAAACTGCCATATCTACAAACAGGGTAAACTGGAATCATTTGGGTCCAAAGTGATATAACTTCTTAATCCTAGCTCCTTTGATATTGATTCAACTTCAGGGTGATTCTAAACTGATTAATGAGTCAGGATAAAGCTTCTTAGATCCGGATTCATTCATGTTTGATCAGAAACTTGAAGAAACTGCCATATCTACAAACAGGGTAAACTGGAATCATTTGGGTCCAAAGTGGAATAACTTCTTAATCCTAGCTCCTATGATATTGATTCAACTTCAGGGTGATTCTAAACTGATTAATGAGTCAGGATAAATCTTCTTATATCCGGATTCATTCAGGTTTGATCAGAAGCTTGAAGAAACTGTCATATCTACAAACCGGGTAAACTGGAATCATTTGGGTCCAAAGTGGGATAACTTCTTTATCCTAGATCCTATGATATTGATTCAACTTCAAGGTGATTCTAAACTGATTAATGAGTCAGGATAAAGCTTCTTATATCCGGATTCATTCAGGTTTGATCAGAAACTTGAAAAAACTGCCATATCTACAAACAGGGTAAACTGGAATCATTTGGGTCCAAAGTGGGATAACTTCTTAATCCTAACTCCTATGATATTGATTCAACTTCAGGGTGATTATAAACTGATCAATGAGTCAGGATAAAGCTTCTTATATCCGGATTCATTTATGTGTGATCAGAAACTTGAAGAAACTGCCATATACAAACAGGGTAAACTGGAATAATTTGGGTCCAAAGTGGAATAACTTCTTAATCCTAACTCCTATGATATTGATTCAACTTCAGGGTGATTCTAAACTGATTAATGAGTCAGGATGAAGCTTCTTATATCCGGATTCATTCAGGTTTGATCAGAAACTTGAAGAACTGCCATATCTACAAACAGGGTAAACTGGAATCATTTGGGTCCAAAGTGGGATAACTTCTTAATCCTAGCTCCTTTGATATTGATTCAACTTCAGGGTGATTCTAAACTGATTAATGAGTCAGGATAAAGCTTCTTATATCCGGATTCATTCGGGTTTGATCAGAAACTTGAAGAAACTGCCATATCTACAAACCGGGTAAACTGGAATCATTTGGGTCCAAAGTGGGATAACTTCTTTATCCTAGATCCTATGATATTGATTCAACTTCAAGGTGATTCTAAACTGATTAATGAGTCAGGATAAAGCTTCTTATATCCGGATTCATTCAGGTTTGATCAGAAACTTGAAGAAACTGCCATATCTACAAACAGGGTAAACTGGAATCATTTGGGTCCAAAGTGGGATAACTTCTTAATCCTAACTCCTATGATATTGATTCAACTTCAGGGTGATTATAAACTGATTAATGAGTCAAGATAAAGCTTCTTATATCCGGATTCATTCAGGTTTGATCAGAAACTTGAAGAAACTGCCATATCTACAAACAGGGTAAACTGGAATCATTTGGGTCCAAAGTGTGATAACTTCTTAATCCTAGCTCCTATGATATTGATTCAACTTCAGGGTGATTCTAAGCTGATTAATGAGTCAGGATAAAGCTTCTTATATCCGGATTCATTCAGGTTTGATCAGAAACTTGAAGAAACTGCCATATCTACAAACAGGGTAAACTGGAATCATTTGGGTCCAAAGTGAGATAACTTCTTAATCCTAGCTCCTATGATATTGATTCAACTTCAGGATGATTCTAAACTGATTAATGAGTCAGGATAAATCTTCTTACATCCGGATTCATTCAGGTTTGATCACAAGCTTGAAGAAACTGTCATATCTACAAACAGGGTAAACTGGAATCACTTGGGTCCAAAGTGGGATAACTTCTTAATCCTAGCTCCTATGATATTGATTCAACTTCAGGGTGATTATAAACTGATTAGGAGTCAGGATAAAGCTTCTTATATCCGGATACATTCAGGTTTGATTGGAAGCTTGAAGAAACTGCCATATCTACAAACCGGGTAAACTGGAATCATTTGGGTCCAAAGTGGGATAACTTCTTAATCCTAGCTCCTATGATATTGATTCAACTTCAGGGTGATTCTAAACTGATTAATGAGTGAGGATAAAGCTTCTTATATCCGGATACATTCAGGTTTGATCAGAAACTTGAAGAAACTGCCATCTCTACAAACAGGGTAAACTCGAATAATTTGGGTCCAAAGTGGGATAACTTCTTAATCCTAGCTCCTATGATATTGATTCAACTTCAGGGTGATTCTAAACTGATTAATGAGTCAGGATAAAGCTTCTTATATCCGGATTCATTCATGTGTGATTAGAAACTTGAAGAAACTGGCATATCTACAAACAGGGTAAACTGGAATCATTTGGGTCCAAAGTGAGATAACTTCTCAATCCTAGCTCCTATGATATTAATTCAACTTCAGGGTGATTCTAAACTGATTAATGAGTCAGGATAAAGCTTCTTATATCCATATTCATTCAGGTTTGATCAGAAACTTGAAGAAACTGCCATATCTACAAACAGGGTAAACTGGAATCATTTGGGTCCAAAGTGGGATAACTTCTTAATCCTAGCTCCTATGATATTGATTCAACTTCAGGGTGATTCTAAACATATTATTGAGTCAGGATAGAGCTTCTTATATCTGGATTCATTCATCTTTGATCAGAAACTTGAAGAAACTGCCATATCTACAAACAGGGTAAACTGGAATCATTTGGGTCCAAAGTGGGATAACTTCTTAATACTAGCTCCTATGATATTGATTCAACTTCAGGGTGATTCGAAACTGATTAATGAGTCAGGATAAAGCTTCTTATATCCGGATTCATTCATATTTAATCAAAAACTTGAAGAAACTGCCATATCTACAAACCGGGTAAACTGGAATCATTTGGGTCCAAAGTGAGATAACATCTTAATCCTAGCTCCTATGATATTGATTCAACTTCAGGGTGATTCTAAACTGATTAATGAGTCAGGATAAATCCTCTTATATCCGGATTCATTCAGGTTTGATCAGAAGCTTGAAGAAACTGTCATATCTACAAACAGGGTAAACTGGAATCCCTTGGGTCCAAAGTGGGATAACTTCTTAATCCTAGCTCCTATGATATTGATTCAACTTCAGGGTGATTCTAAACTAATTAATGAGTCAGGCTAAAGCTTCTTATATCCGTATTCATTCAGGTTTGATCAGAAACTTGAAGAAACTGCAATATCTACAAATAGGGTAAACTGGAATCATTTGGGTCCAAAGTGGGATAACTTCTTAATCCTAGCTCCTATGATATTGATTCAACTTCAGGGTGATTCTAAACTGATTAATGAGTCAGGATAAAGCTTCTTATATCCGGATTCATTCAGGTTTGATCAGAAAATTGAAGAAACTGTCATATCTACAAGTAGGGTAAAATGGAATCATTGGGGTCCAAACTAGGATAACTTCTTAATCCTAGCTCCTATGATATTGATTCAACTTCAGGGTGATTATAAACTGATTAATGAGTCAGGATAAAGCATCTTATATCCGGATTCATTCAGGTTTGATCAGAAACTTGAAGAAACTGCCATATCTACAAACAGGGTAAACTGGAATCATTTGGGTCCAAAGTGAGATAACTTCTTAATCCTAGCTCCTATGATATTGATTCAACTTCAGGGTGATTCTAAACTGATTAATGAGTCAGGATAAGCTTCTTATATCCGGATTCATTCTGGTTTGATCAGAAACATGAAGAAACTGCCATATCTACAAACAGAGTAAACTGGAATCATTTGGGTCCAAAGTGGGATAACTTCTTAATCCTAGCTCCTATGATATTGATTCAACTTCAGGGTGATTCTAAACTGATTAATTAGTCAGGATAAATCTTCTTATATCCGGATTTATTCAGGTTTGATCAGAATCTTGAAGAAACTGACATATCTACAAACAGGGTAATCTGGAATCATTTGGGTCCAAAGTGGGATAACTTCTTAATCCTAGCTCCTATGATATTGATTCAACTTCAGGGTGATTCTAAACTGATTAATGAGTCAGGATACAGCTTCTTACATCCGGATTCATTCAGGTTTGATCAGAAACTTGAAGAAACTGCCATATACAAACAGGGTAAACTGGAATAATTTGGGTCCAAAGTGGAATAACTTCTTAATCCTAACTCCTATGATATTGATTCAACTTCAGGGTGATTCTAAACTGATTAATGAGTCAGGATAAAGCTTCTTTTATCCGGATTCATTCATGTTTGATCAGAAACTTGAAGAAACTGCCATATCTACAAACCGGGTAAACTGGAATCATATGGGTCCAAAGTGGGATAACTTCTTAATCCTAGCTCCTATGATATTGATTCAACTTTAGGGTGATTCTAAACTGATTAATGAGTCAGGATAAAGCTTCTTATATCCGGATTCATTCATGTTTGATCAGAAACTTGAAGAAACTGCCATATCTACAAACAGGGTAAACTGGAATCATTTGGGTCCAAAGTGAGATAACTTCTTAATCCTAGCTCCTATGATATTGATTCAACTTCAGGGTGATTCTAAACTGATTAATTAGTCAGGATAAAGCTTCTTATATCCGGATTCATTCAGGTTTGATCTGAATCTTGAAGAAACTGCCATATCTACAAACAGGGTAAACTAGAATCATTTGGGTCCAAAGTGGGATAACTTCTTAATCCTAGCTCCTATGATATTGATTCAACTTCAGGGTGATTCTAAACTGATTAATGAGTCAGGATAGAGCTTCTTATATCCGGATTCATTCATGTTTGATCAGAAACTTGAAGAAACTGCCATATCTACAAACAGGGTAAACTGGAATCATTTGGGTCCAAAGTGGGATAACTTCTTAATCCTAGCTCCTATGATATTGATTCAACTTCAGGGTGATTATAAACTGATTAATGAGTCAGGATAGAGCTTCTTATATCCGGATTCATTCATGTTTGATCAGAAACTTGAAGAAACTGCCATATCTACAAACAGGGTAATCATTTGGGTCCAAAGTGTGATAACTTCTTAATCCTAGCTCCTATGATATTGATTCAACTTCAGGGTGATTCAAAACTGATTAATGAGTCAGGATAAAGCTTCTTATATCCGGATTCATTCAGGTTTGATCAGAAACTTGAAGAAACTGCCATATCTACAAACAGGGTAAACTGGAATCATTGGGGTCCAAACTGGGATAACTTCTTAATCCTAGCTCCTATCATATTGATTCAACTTCAGGGTGATTATAAACTGATTAATGAGTCAGGATAAAGCTTCTTATATCCGGATTCATTCAGGTTTGATCAGAAACTTGAAGAAACTGCCATATCTACAAACAGGGTAAACTGGAATCATTTGGGTCCAAAGTGGGATAACTTCTTAATCCTAGCTCCTTTGATATTGATTCAACTTCAGGGTGATTCTAAACTGATTTATGAGTCAGGATAAAGCTTCTTATATGAATTCATTCAGGTTTGATCAGAAACTTGATGAAACTGCCATATCTACAAACCGGGTAAACTGGAATCATTTGGGTCCAAAGTGAGATAACTTCTTAATCCTAGCTCCTATGATATTGATTCAACTTCAGGGTGATTCTAAACTGATTAATGAGTCAGGATAAAGCTTGTTATATCCGGATACATTCAGGTTTGATCAGAAACTTGAAGAAACTGCCATCTCTACAAACATGGTAAACTGGAATCATTTGGGTCGAAAGTGGGATAACTTCTTAATCCTAGCTCCTATGATATTGATTCAACTTCAGGGTGATTCTAAACTGATTAATGAGTCAGGATAAAGCTTCTTATATCCGGATTCATTCATGTTTGATCAGAAACTTGAAGAAACTGTCATATCTACATACAGGGTAAACTGGAATCATTTGGGTCCAAAGTGAGATAACTTCTTAATCCTAGCTCCTATGATATTGATTCAACTTCAGGGTGATTCTAAACTGATTAATTAGTCAGGATAAAGCTTCTTATATCCGGATTCATTCAGGTTTGATCAAAATCTTGAAGAAACTGCCATATCTACAAACAGGGTAAACTGGAATCATTTGGGTCCAAAGTGGGATAACTTCTTAATCCTAGCTCCTATGATATTGATTCAACTTCAGGGTGATTCTAAACTGATTAATGAGTCAGGATAAAGCTTCTTATATCCGGATTCATTCATGTGCGATTAGAAACTTGAAGAAACTGCCATATCTACAAACAGGGTAAACTGGAATCATTTGGGTCCAAAGTGAGATAACTTCTCAATCCCAGCTCCTATGATATTAATTCAACTTCAGGGTGATCCTAAACTGATTAATGAGTCAGGATAAAGCTTCTTATATCCGTATTCATTCAGGTTTGATCAGAAACTTGAAGAAACTGCCATATCTACAAACAGGGTAAACTGGAATCATTTGGGTCCAAAGTGGGATAACTTCTTAATCCTAGCTCCTATGATATTGATTCAACTTCAGGGTGATTCTAAACATATTATTGAGTCAGGATAGAGCTTCTTATATCTGGATTCATTCATCTTTGATCAAAAACTTGAAGAAACTGCCATATCTACAAACAGGGTAAACTGGAATCATTTGGGTCCAAAGTGGGATAACTTCTTAATACTAGCTCCTATGATATTGATTAAACTTCAGGGTGATTCGAAACTGATTAATAAGTCAGGATAAAGCTTCTTATATCCGGATTCATTCAGGTTTGATCAAAAACTTGAAGAAACTGCCATATCTACAAACCGGGTAAACTGGAATCATTTGGGTCCAAAGTGAGATAACTTCTTAATCCTAGCTCCTATGATATTGATTCAACTTCAGAGTGATTCTAAACTGATTAATGAGTCAGGATAAAGCTTCTTATATCCGGATTCATTCAGGTTTGATCAGAAACATGAAGAAACTGCCATATCTACAAACAGGGTAAACTGGAATCATTTGGGTCCAAAGTGGGATAACTTCTTAATCCTAGCTCCTATGATATTGATTCAACTTCAGGGTGATTCTAAACTGATTAATGAGTCAGGATAGAGCTTCTTATATCCGGATTCATTCAGGTTTGATCAGAAACATGAAGAAACTGCCATATCTACAAACAGGGTAAACTGGAATCATTTGGGTCCAAAGTGGGATAACTTCTTAATCCTAGCTCCTTTGATATTGATTCAACTTCAGGGTGATTCTAAACTGATTTATGAGTCAGGATAAAGCTTCTTATATGAATTCATTCAGGTTTGATCAGAAACTTGATGAAACTGCCATATCTACAAACCGGGTAAACTGGAATCATTTGGGTCCAAAGTGAGATAACTTCTTAATCCTAGCTCCTATGATATTGATTCAACTTCAGGGTGATTCTAAACTGATTAATGAGTCAGGATAAAGCTTGTTATATCCGGATACATTCATGTTTGATCAGAAACTTGAAGAAACTGCCATCTCTACAAACAGGGTAAACTGGAATCATTTGGGTCGAAAGTGGGATAACTTCTTAATCCTAGCTCCTATGATATTGATTCAACTTCAGGGTGATTCTAAACTGATTAATGAGTCAGGATAAAGCTTCTTATATCCGGATTCATTCATGTTTGATCAGAAACTTGAAGAAACTGCCATATCTACATACAGGGTAAACTGGAATCATTTGGGTCCAAAGTGAGATAACTTCTTAATCCTAGCTCCTTTGATATTGATTCAACTTCAGGGTGATTCTAAACTGATTAATTAGTCAGGATAAAGCTTCTTATATCCGGATTCATTCAGGTTTGGTCAAAATCTTGAAGAAACTGCCATATCTACAAACAGGGTAAACTGGAATCATTTGGGTCCAAAGTGGGATAACTTCTTAATCCTAGCTCCTATGATATTGATTCAACTTCAGGGTGATTCTAAACTGATTAATGAGTCAGGATAAAGCTTCTTATATCCGGATTCATTCATGTGTGATTAGAAACTTGAAGAAACTGCCTGATGTGATCATGGACCAGTCAACCAAAGAAGACAAGGAGATAATGGAGGAACCAGATGATGAGGATGCTCTAGCCATGCCTGAAGGTCCTATGACTCGAGCCAGAAGCTAACAACTCAAAGAAACCATTGGAGGATTACTCAAGACATCAATGAAGCAAGAAGAAAGTCTTGGAAGAAGCTTGATCAACCAAGACACTCTCAACACTATTCAAGCCATTTCTTTTTCTACATGATCATCAAGTGAGCAAGTAGCATATGTGTGCTCTTTTTCCCTGTCTTTAGTTTTGTCCCATTGGGTTTTCTAGAGATAGGTTTTTAATGAGGCAATATGTTGCTTACACAACCCTCATTTGATGATCTCGGACCAACCTTAGGTTATATTTTATTCTATGCTTTTTATTTTTATTTTGAAACCAAAGGGAGCCTGTTCCTTAGGGTTTCCGTGAGCTTGTGCCTGTACAAGCCTCACTATATATATGTGTTGTCGAAAACCCTAGCAGCTATCAAGTTATCTTTTCACAAAAATCTTTTTACTTGTTCTCTCTTCTCTTGTCTCAAGTAGTAGAGTGATCTTGTTGGTGTGTAATATCCAACAGCCCAAGGATCTCTTCTTCGGTGTGTCATATCCGGATTAGACATCTAGGAGTATCAAGAGATCTTTCATCCCTCTTGTGTCACCATTCAATCCACAGCCTTGAAGAACTTGAGTCTCTGATTCGTTCTTGCAAGGATCTATCATCCCATCAACCAAAGAAGCATCCTAGGAGTATATTATGTGGTATCAGAGCAACTTTGGTTAGGGAAGTGTTCGATTTATCTAAGATCTCGTTTTGTCTTTTCAACTTCCTTTATCTCTTTGAGTAGATCTGTATGTTTGTTGTTGTTTCTCTCTAGATCTAATCATTTTCGTTTGTGTCTGTTGCAGTTTGATTTGTCTTTTGATAGATCTGAGTGTTCCTGCTGTAGATCCGAGATTTTCTGCAATAGATCTGTTCATCGTTGTTCTTATTATTATAGATCTGTTGTTCTTCATGTTCTTTACTTGTTTTGATCAAAATCTGCCTAGGATTGTTAAGATCTATGCTTGTGTTGTTGAAAACTGATAAAAATAGCAACTTCTCATCTGAATCTGTTTGATTTTAAGTGTATCTATTTGATCTCTGAGACGTGTGAATCAAGTTAGTGTTTGCCGCTTTGTTCTTTCCTTTTTCTTGTTCGGATTTTATTTTTTTTTAAAAAAAATTTTCTTTGAACTACTTACTTGTTCGAGTTTTCCTGTGTAACAGGGAACCATGGGATCTGAAGAGGATGATGCGGTTTTTATGAGGAGGAACAGGCTGCTGCAAGAAGCCATCACTAAGCAAGTAATAGAAGCTATGGAAAAGATGATGGATGAGAGACTTGAGGCGAGGAACCAGGAACAACAAAACCAATCCTCTGATCATCAGCCTGCACCAAGAAGAAACAGGCGTGAAAGACAAGAGCATGCTGGATCACAAGAAACTGATAACTATTATGAACGTGATAGAGAAGGGCATAGCTCTGCATCTCGACATAGCAGCAGAAGAAGCAGACGTGACCATGGGTATCGTAGGAATGAGCTTGCTGGTTTGAAGATTAAACTACCCCCTTTCCATGGCAAGGCCGACCCTGATGCTTATCTAGAATGGGAAAAGAAAATTGATCTAGTCTTCAATTGTCAACACTACACGGAGACTAAGAAGATTCAAGTTGCTGCTACTGAGTTTTATGATTATGCTTTGAGCTGGTGGGATCAGTTAGTTACCAACAGAAGGCGCAATGGTGAATACCCTGTTGAGACTTGGGCTGAGATGAAAGCTCTTATGCGTAAGAGATTTGTGCCTAGCCATTATCATAGAGATCTCCATCAGAGGCTAAGGAAGCTTACACAAGGCTCACGGACTGTAGAAGAGTATTTTCAAGAGATGGAGCTGTTGATGTTGAGAGCCTGCATATCTGAAGATAGAGAAGCAACCATGGCAAGATTTCTTGGAGGACTTAACCGTGAGATACAAGACAGTGTGGAGATGCAGCACTATGTGGAGATGGAGGAGATGCTACACAAGGCTATCTTAGTTGAGAAACAAGTTAAAAGAAAGGGTCATTCTCGATCTAGCTATGGCACCAAGTATCCAAGTACCAAGGAAGACCGACCAAGCTACCAGAAGGAGAGCAAGCCATATCAGAAAGAAGAGATCAACCCTGGTGCTAGTAGTTCTGGTAAAGATAAAGCCAAGACCGAAGTTACTAGCTCAAGAGCTAGAGATGTCAAATGCTTTAAGTGCCAAGGTCGTGGGCATTATGCCAATGAGTGCACCAACAAAAGAGTTATGATTCTTCTTGAGAATGGGGAGTATGAATCTGAGGATTATGAGCCTGAAGAAGAAGATGAATCCAGTTCAGAAGAAGAATATATAGCCAATCCGGTTTCTGGAAGACTGCTGGTTGCTAGAAGAACCTTGAATCTGCAAAGTAAAGCTGAAGAATTGGAGCAACGAGAAAATTTATTCTACACCAGATGTCTTGTGCAAGGAAAGGTCTGTAGTCTTATTGTAGATGGAGGCAGCTGTGTTAATGTGGCCAGTGAGACTATGGTGAGGAAGCTGGGGTTAACTATTCAGAAGCATCCTAAACCATATCGACTACAATGGCTCAATGACGAGGGTGAGATGAGAGTTTCTAATCAGGTGATGGTTCCTATAGCCATTGGAAAGTATGAAGATGAGATCTTGTGTGATGTCTTGCCTATGGAAGCTGGTCACATTCTTCTTGGGAGGCCATGGCAATCAGATAGACGTGTGATACATGACGGATATGCCAACAAGCACACCTTTGAGTTCAAAGGAAGAAAGACTGTTCTTGTGCCATTAACGCCTAAGGAAGTTCATCAAGATCAACTTCAGTTACAGAAGAAGAAAGAGATTGATCTTCAAGCTGAGCCAACCAAGCACAAAAACTTTTATGCCAAGTCTGGTGATGTTAAAAGAACTCTCTACTCTAATTTGCCTATTCTATTGTTTGTTTATAAAGAATCTCTCTTGAATCTAACCGATTATACACCGGAGTATCCGAGTGAGATGTCAGCTCTTTTACAGGAATATCAAGATGTGTTTCCAGAAGATAACCCCACTGGTTTACCACCTATACGTGGGATTGAGCATCAGATAGATTTTGTGCCAGGATCAACTCTTCCTAACAGGCCAGCCTACAGAACTAATCCGGTTGAAACTAAGGAGCTACAGAGGCAGGTTGAGGAGCTGATGGAGAAAGGCCATATCCGTGAGAGCATGAGCCCTTGTGCTGTTCCAGTGCTCCTTGTACCTAAGAAAGACGGTAGCTGGCGCATGTGTGTTGATTGTAGAGCAATCAACAATATAACAGTAAAGTATCGCCACCCTATTCCTAGACTTGATGATATGCTTGATGAGTTGCATGGTTCTAGCATCTTTTCTAAGATAGATCTTAAGAGTGGATATCATCAAATTAGGATGAAAGAGGGAGATGAATGGAAAACTGCATTTAAAACTAAGCATGGTTTGTATGAATGGTTAGTTATGCCTTTTGGATTAACCAATGCTCCTAGTACTTTCATGAGATTGATGAACCATGTGCTTAGGTCCTTTATAGGATTGTTTGTTGTGGTTTATTTTGATGATATCTTAGTCTACAGCCAGAGTCTAGAAGAGCATATAGATCATCTTAAGGCTGTCCTAGATGTTTTGAGAAAAGAAAAGCTTTTTGCTAATCTTAAGAAATGCACTTTCTGTACGGATAACTTGGTCTTCCTAGGCTTTATTGTGAGTGCAGATGGAGTTAAAGTGGATCCAGAAAAGGTGAAAGCTATACAAGAATGGCCCATCCCTAAGACAGTGAGTGAAGTGAGGAGCTTCCATGGACTTGCTGGCTTCTATAGGCGATTTGTGAGGGACTTCAGTACCATAGCAGCTCCCTTGACTGAGATTATCAAGAAAGATGTGGGATTCAAGTGGGGAGAAGCACAAGAAACTGCCTTTCAATGCCTTAAAGAGAAGCTTACTAATGCCCCTCTTCTTATACTTCCTGATTTTAATAAAACCTTTGAGATTGAATGCGATGCCTCAGGAATTGGTATTGGTGCTGTTCTTATGCAGGAGAAAAGACCTATAGCATACTTTAGTGAGAAGCTTGGAGGAGCCACTCTCAACTATGCAACTTATGATAAAGAACTCTATGCTTTGGTGAGAGCCTTGCAGACGTGGCAGCATTACTTATGGCCGAAGGAGTTTGTCATCCACACTGATCATGAATCTCTCAAGTACCTTAAAGGCCAGAACAAGCTAAGCAAGAGACATGCCAGATGGGTCGAATTCATTGAAACTTTCCCTTATGTTATCAAATACAAACAGGGTAAGGAAAATATAGTTGCTGATGCACTATCTCGAAGGTATGTTCTCTTGAACACTCTTGAAGCTAAATTGTTGGGTTTTGAGCAACTTAAAGGTATGTATGAGAATGATTCAGACTTTAAAGATGCATATAAGTCGTGTGAGAAATTTGCTGCTGGTCATTACTTCAGATATGATGGTTTTCTTTTCTATGATAATCGTCTTTGTGTGCCTAACTGTTCTTTAAGAGAATTATTTGTCAGGGAATCCCATGGAGGAAGTCTCAATGGACATTTTGGAGTGGCCAAGACTCTTAAAGTTTTACAGGATCATTTCTTTTGGCCACGTATGAAGAGAGATGTGGAAAGAATCTGTGAGAGATGTGCTACTTGTAAGCAAGCTAAATCTAAGGTTCAGTCTCACGGTTTGTATACCCCTCTCCCTATTCCTTATCATCCTTGGAATGACATATCTATGGACTTTATTGTTGGATTGCCTAGAACTAGGACTGGAAAGGATTCTATCTTTGTTGTTGTTGACAGGTTTTCTAAAATGGCACATTTCATTGCTTGCCATAAAACTGATGATGCATTGCACATTGCTAACTTGTTCTTTAAAGAGATTGTGCGCATTCATGGCATGCCTAGGACCATAGTTTCTGATAGAGATACCAAATTTCTTAGTTATTTTTGGAAGACTCTTTGGTCTAAGCTAGGTACTAAGCTTTTGTTCTCCACTACATGTCATCCACAAACTGATGGGCAAACTGAGGTAGTTAATAGAACTCTTGGAACACTCTTGCGTGCATTCATTAAAAAGAATTTGAAATCATGGGAAGAATACTTACCTCACTGTGAATTTGCTTATAATCATGCTCAGCATTCTGCATCTAAGTATTCTCCTTTTGAAATTGTTTATGGGTTCAATCCCCTCTCTCCTTTGGATCTAATGCCTTTACCTGAGTGTGAAAGGGTTAGCTTGGACGGTAAAAAGAAGGCCGAGATGGTTCAGCAGATTCATGAAAAGGCTAGACACAACATTGAGGAAAAGACTAAGTACTATGTGAAGCAAGCAAACAAGGGCAGACGAGTGATGATCTTTGATATAGGAGATAGAGTGTGGGTTCACTTGCGCAAAGAGAGGTTTCCCAAAGAAAGAAAATCCAAGCTGATGCCTCGGATTGATGGTCCTTTTGAAGTCATCCAGAAGATCAATGACAATGCCTACAAGCTTGATCTTCAGGGAAAGCATGATATAAGTAATAGCTTCAATGTTTCTGATCTTATCCCTTTTATTGCAGATGAAGCAGATTTGAGGACAAATCCTTTTCAAGTGGGAGGGGATGATGTGATCATGGACCAGTCAACCAAAGAAGACAAGGAGATAATGGAGGAACCAGATGATGAGGATGCTCTAGCCATGCCTGAAGGTCCTATGACTCGAGCCAGAAGCCAACAACTCAAAGAAACCATTGGAGGATTACTCAAGACATCAATGAAGCAAGAAGAAAGTCTTGGAAGAAGCTTGATCAACCAAGACACTCTCAACACTATTCAAGCCATTTCTTTTTCTACATGATCATCAAGTGAGCAAGTAGCATATGTGTGCTCTTTTTCCCTGTCTTTAGTTTTGTCCCATTGGGTTTTCTAGAGATAGGTTTTTAATGAGGCAATATGTTGCTTACACAACCCTCATTTGATGATCTCGGACCAACCTTAGGTTATATTTTATTCTATGCTTTTTATTTTTATTTTGAAACCAAAGGGAGCCTGTTCCTTAGGGTTTCCGTGAGCTTGTGCCTGTACAAGCCTCACTATATATATGTGTTGTCGAAAACCCTAGCAGCTATCAAGTTATCTTTTCACAAAAATCTTTTTACTTGTTCTCTCTTCTCTTGTCTCAAGTAGTAGAGTGATCTTGTTGGTGTGTAATATCCAACAGCCCAAGGATCTCTTCTTCGGTGTGTCATATCCGGATTAGACATCTAGGAGTATCAAGAGATCTTTCATCCCTCTTGTGTCACCATTCAATCCACAGCCTTGAAGAACTTGAGTCTCTGATTCGTTCTTGCAAGGATCTATCATCCCATCAACCAAAGAAGCATCCTAGGAGTATATTACTGCCATATCTACAAACAGGGTAAACTGGAATCATTTGGGTCCAAAGTGAGATAACTTCTCAATCCTAGCTCCTATGATATTAATTCAACTTCAGGGTGATCCTAAACTGATTAATGAGTCAGGATAAAGCTTCTTATATCCATATTCATTCAGGTTTGATCAGAAACTTGAAGAAACTGCCATATCTACAAACAGGGTAAACTGGAATCATTTGGGTCCAAAGTGGGATAACTTCTTAATCCTAGCTCCTATGATATTGATTCAACTTCAGGGTGATTCTAAACATATTATTGAGTCAGGATAGAGCTTCTTATATCTGGATTCATTCATCTTTGATCAGAAACTTGAAGAAACTGCCATATCTACAAACCGGGTAAACTGGAATCATTTGGGTCCAAAGTGGGATAACTTCTTAATACTAGCTCCTATGATATTGATTCAACTTCAGGGTGATTCGAAACTGATTAATAAGTCAGGATAAAGCTTCTTATATCCGGATTCATTCAGGTTTGATCAAAAACTTGAAGAAACTGCCATATCTACAAACCGGGTAAACTGGAATCATTTGGGTCCAAAGTGAGATAACTTCTTAATCCTAGCTCCTATGATATTGATTCAACTTCAGAGTGATTCTAAACTGATTAATGAGTCAGGATAAAGCTTCTTATATCCGGATTCATTCATGTTTGATCAGAAACTTGAAGAAACTGCCATATATACAAACTGGGTAAACTGGAATCATTTGGGTCCAAAGTGGAATAAGTTTTTAATCCTAGCTCCTATGATATTGATTCAACTTCAGGGTGATTCTAAACTGAATAATGAGTCAGGATAAATCCTCTTATATCCGGATTCATTCAGGTTTGATCAGAAGCTTGAAGAAACTGTCATATCTACAAACAGGGTAAACTGGAATCCCTTGGGTCCAAAGTGGGATAACTTCTTAATCCTAGCTCCTATGATATTGATTCAACTTCAGGGTGATTCTAAACTAATTAATGAGTCAGGCTAAAGCTTCTTATATCCGTATTCATTCAGGTTTGATCAGAAACTTGAAGAAACTGCAATATCTACAAATAGGGTAAACTGGAATCATTTGGGTCCAAAGTGGGATAACTTCTTAATCCTAGCTTCTAAGATATTGATTCAACTTCAGGGTGATTCTAAACTGATTAATGAGTCAGGATAAAGCTTCTTATATCCGGATTCATTCAGGTTTGATCAGAAAATTGAAGAAACTGCCATATCTACAAACAGGGTAAACTGGAATCATTGGGGTCCAAACTGGGATAACTTCTTAATCCTAGCTCCTATGATATTGATTCAACTTCAGGGTGATTCTAAACTGATTAATGAGTCAGGATAAAGCTTCTTATATCCGGATTCATTCAGGTTTGATCAGAAACTTGAAGAAACTGCCATATCTACAAACGGGGTAAACTGGAATCATTTGGGTCCAAAGTGGGATAACTTTTTAATCCTAGCTCCTATGATATTGATTCGACTTCAAGGTGATTCTAAACTGATTAATGAGTCAGGATAAAGCTTCTTATATCCGGATTCATTCAGGTTTGATCAGAAACTTGAAGAAACTGCCATATCTACAAACAGGGTAAACTGGAATCATTTGGGTCCAAAGTGGGATAACTTCTTAATCCTAACTCCTATGATATTGATTCAAGTTCAGGGTGATTATAAAATGATTAATGAGTCAGGATAAAGCTTCTTATATCCTGATTTATTCATGTTTGATCAGAAACTTGAAGAAACTGCCATATCTACAAACCGGGTAAACTGGAATCATTTGGGTCCAAAGTGGGATAACTTATTAATCCTAGCTCCTATGATATTGATTCAACTTCAGGGTGATTATAAACTGATTAGGAGTCAGGATAAAGCTTCTTATATCCGGATACATTCCGATTTTATTGGAAGCTTGAAGAAACTGCCATATCTACAAACCGGGTAAACTGGAATCATTTGGGTCCAAAGTGGGATAACTTCTTAATCCTAGCTCCTATGATATTGATTCAACTTCAGGGTGATTATAAACTGATTAATGAGTCAGGATAAATCTTCTTATATCCGGATTCATTCAGGTTTGATCAGAAACTTGAAGAAACTGACATATCTACAAACAGGGTAAACTGGAATCATTTGGGTCCAAAGTGGGATAACTTCTTAATTCTAGCTCCTATGATATTGATTCTGAAAGTAAATGAGGAACAAGTGAAGAACAAGTGAAGACCAAGTGAGAGAGAGAGATAAATTCGTGTGAGAGAGAGAGAGGGATGTTGTTGCAAAGTAAAGAGAGAGTAAAGAAGGATTTGATTCCGTAATTTCATTAGAATGCAATGTTACAATATTTAAAGACATTTCGAAATACATAAGGACAAAGAGAATAATATTAAACAAAGAGGCTGCTGATCGAGGTGAAAGGGACAGGTCATAAACGGCTCCTCCCTTAAGTAGAACATGTGATCTTTACTATATTTAAATCCCACTTGCTGTCTGATGTTGCCAACGGTTCTCTTGACTTCTTGGACACATTATGGTCGAAATTAATCATTGTCTTGCCTTCCAATACAAGCTAGGTCTTCACTGCTTTCTTGTAAGCCAAGACTGTACGAAATTGCTTGTGTTCCAAGGTTGTTCAGATCACATGTTTCCACACTTGTCCGGATGCCTCTCTTCTCTCTTTGTCTTTGATTTCTTTGATTATTATGTCTTTATGTCAATACTCCCCCTCAAGCTTAACCATACAGCATGGTTAAGCTTGGAACTCATGAACACATCCCTCATTAAAACCTTTATATGCAAAACCAAATGGGACAAAAACATATAAAGGAAAGAGTAGATGGTTCATGACCTAAGGAGATCATGATCTGGATAAGTCTATGAGTCCCAATCTTGGATGTATGAACTCACAGACTTTGGTGCTTGCTCCTTTGGTGAAGATATCAGCTAGCTGGTCTTCACTTCTAGTGTAGCAAGGAAGGATGATCTTCTGCTCCACTGCTTGTCTAACCTTGTGACAATCTACTTCAATATGCTTTGTCCTCTCATGAAACACTGAGTTTGATGCTATATGAATAGCTGCCTGGTTATCACAATGCATGGTGATTGGGGTTGTTGTGTCAATGCCCAAGTCTCTCAGCAGGTTCCTGGTCCAGATAAGCTCACTGGTGAGCTTTCTCATTGCCCTATATTCTGCCTCAGCACTTGAACAAGACACCACCTTCTGCTTCTTGCTCTTCCAAGTAACTAGATTGCCTCCTATGAAGGTGCAATAGCCTGTAGTAGACCTCCTGTCCACTCTATCACCAGCCCAATCTGCATCACAGTATCCCACAATCTCTGTACTCTTGTTGCATCCCATCCATACACCTTGACCAGGAGCTTCCCTTAGATATCTCATGATCCTCTCCACCATCTTCCAGTGATGAACTTTGGGAGTTTGCATATACTGACTGACTTGGTTGACAGCAAAACAGATGTCTGGTCTTGTGATGGTAAGGTAGATCAGCTTCCCCACCATTCTTCTATAGAGTTTGAAGTCGCCAAAAGGGGTATCTTCAATCTCCCCCTCACGCAAGACTTTGTAACCTTCTTCTAGTGGTGTCTTAGCCATTCTATCTCCAAGCTCTCCTGCCTCATTTAAAAGATCAAGTGTGTACTTTCTTTGAGATAAGAAAAGCCCCTCTTTAGAGCGGCATATTTCTATCCCTAGAAAGTACTTAAGCTCACCCAAATCTTTAATATCAAAAGAAGACTTAAGAAAAGCTTTGGTTGAGATGATACCTTCCTTGTCACTTCCTGTGATGATGATATCATCTACATAGATGAGGATGACTACAATCCCTTTCTTGCTGGTGAGAGTGAAGAGAGTATGATCAGATTCAGACTTCACAAATCCTCTTCCATTAAGGGTTGTGCTCAGCTTGTGATACCAGGCTCTTGGTGATTGTTTTAATCCATAGATTGCCTTCTTTAATCTGAGAACATTTCCTGGCTTCACCATGTCTTCCATACCAGGTGGGGGCTTCATATACACTTCATCTTCTAGTTCTCCTTGTAGAAAGGCATTCTTGACATCCATTTGCCATAAATCCCATTCTAAGTTGACTGCCAAGGAGAGTAGAATCCTTATGGTGTGGAGCTTAGCCACTGGAGCAAATGTATCCAAGTAGTCTTCTCCATAGACTTGAGTGTATCCTCTTGCAACCAGCCTGGTCTTCTTCCTTTCTGGTTTCCCATTTGCTAGGTATTTGATAGTGTAAAGGAGGCGGCTTGTTACTGCTCTCTTTCCTTTGGGAAGTTCTGTCTCATACCAAGTATCATTCTTGATCATGGCATTTATCTCAGCTTCCACTGATTCTCTCCACTCATCCAGTGCCATTGCTTCTTCATAAGACCTTGGTATGTATTCCTGGTCGAGATTGGTGATGAAAGCCACATGATCTTCAGGAAAGCTTGCAAAAGAGCAGGTAGCTTGAGTAGGATGAGCTACAGCATTGTTGTTGTAGTATACCCTGGTGTTTATCCAATTGGAGGGATCTCTCCTCTCTCTGGTGCTTCTTCTCAAAGGTTGTGTTTGCTCTTCTATCACTGCTTCTTCCTGTTCCTCATCATCATTGTACTGATCTCCACTAGACTGGTCAGATTCAGCTCCATCTTGATCATGAACTGTTGTTGAATCATCCTCTGCTGTTGAATCATTCTCATTGCCTCCCTCAGGATCAAGATGGACTGGTTCCATAGTTGGGACTGTTTCTTCAGTGGGAACAGTAGCTGGTGGTGATGAAGTGATGTTAGGCGCCTCACTACTTCTAGGCTGAGAGATGCCTAAGCTTTCCAAGATGGTTCTCAGGTTGTTTGCTCTATCAGATGGTCCTTGTGAGAGATCTCTAAGGCTTTCCCAGCTCTTCTCATCATAGTAACCCTTTGATTCTACAAATTTCACATCCCTTGAGACCATTACTCTTCTTAACTCAGGTATGTAGCACTTGTAGCCTTTTTGTGTATGGGAATAGCCAATGAACATGCCCTTGACACTCTTAGCTTCCAGCTTGTTTCTCTGTTCTCCTGGTGTCAAGACATAGCAAACACACCCAAACACACGCAAATGATCTAATGGAGGTTTGACTTTGTTTAATACCTGAAAAGGAGAGACATCTTGGAGGACTTTGGTTGGTATCCTGTTGATTAAATAGCATGCAGAGACCACAGCATCACCCCAAAATCTCTTAGGGACATTGGTGTGAAACATCATACTCCTTGCAACCTCCATAAGATGGCGATTCTTCCGCTCAGCTACTCCATTTTGTTGTGGTGTGTAAGGGCAGCTTGTTTGGTGTATTATTCCATGTTTTGCTAGGTGTTGTTTGAAGGCATTGCTAGTGTATTCTCCTCCATTATCAGACCTAAAAATTTTTATCTTAGAGTTGAAATGGTTAGTCACATAATTCTGGAAGTTTAGAAAAGCTTCAAAAACTCTATCTTTACTAGAAATCAATGTGAGCCAAGTAAACTTTGATTTTTCATCTATGAATGTCACAAAGTATTTATGGTTTTCTCTAGAAACACAAGGTGCTGTCCAAACATCAGAGTGAACTAGATCAAAACAATTTTCATAAATAGTCATGGATTTAGGAAAGACAGATTTGCAATGTTTACCAAGAATACAAGCCTCACAAGTTTCATTTTTAAAAGACAGATTAGGCAACATAAGGCTTAAAGCTCTAGAATGAGGATGACCTAATCTAGCATGCCATAAAACATCACTAGCTAACACAGAAGCAGAATTAAAAGCATAAGTAGAATCTGATAACAGCTTGGTGTCTTCAAGTAAATAAAGCTCTCCCTTGCTCACACCTTTTCCCAGCATCTGACTGGTAACATTGCAATTAAGATCAGTGGTTGCTTTCTTAACAGATAGTAAGTTAGAGGTGAAACTAGGCATATAAAAAGCTTGAGACTCTTTTTCAAACAGTTTCAGATTTCCTACTCCTTCAATAGGTATTCTATCACCATTAGCAATCACTACACTGCCTAGAGCTGGCTTAACATTACTAATCAGATTAGCATCCCTAATCATATGATGAGAAGCTCCTGAATCAATAATTAAAGGTCTAGCAGGGTGTGAAGCATGGTGAATAGAATTTAAAGCATTAACATTAATGTTACCAGAGTTTGCATTGAGAGCTTTGATAAGAGCCTCAATGTCTGACTTCCTGATGAATGCATCATCCTGAGGTGGTGTTATGGCGTGTGAGGAGGAGGATCCACCAGTGTGAGTTGTTGAGACCATAGCCTTCCCATCTGTGGTGTCTTGAGCTCTTGCATCATGTGCTCTGGTTTGTTGGGGCCTGATTGTTGAGACTGGCCTGAGGTGAGGATGGAGGAACCAGCAGTTGTTCTTGGAATGTCCCTCCTTCTTACAATGCTCACAAGTCACAGACTTGTCTCCTCCTCTTCTTGGTTTGAAATAGGCTTTGTTAGCTGAAGCAGTCTCCATCTTCTCAGCTTTGTGTGCCAGTGAGAGTGCTCCTTTTCCACCTCCAAAGAGACCATCAGAGCCTATCTCCTTTTGTAGTTGAGCACATACTTCATCATAGCATGGAAGCTCCTTGTCTCTTAGTATATGTTTAACCACATCATTGAAGCTTGAGTTGAGTGTGAGAAGCAGTCCAAAGACTTTGTCTTGCTCACGCCTTGCTTCAAGTGTATCAGGGTCATTAGTGCTTGGCCTTAACATCTCTAGCTCAGACCACAGCTGACTGTACTTCCCAAGATGCTTGGTGAAGTCTCCTTCTTCCTGCTCCAAGTTGTTGATGGCTCTTTTCACTTCAAAGATTCTTGTGAGGTTTGAAGTGTTGCCAAACACCTTGTGCAAGGTATCCCACAACTGTTTTGTGGTGGTACAATGTGAATATGAATCCATTAATGGACCATCAAGTGAGCTTTGCAAAGTAGACAGCACCATGAGATCTTCCTGAGCCCATTTGCCTTCATCTACCACTACAACCTCCTTGCCATCTTCTCCTTGGGTGATTTTCTTTGGGGCAGAGCTTGAAGTGACATGCTCCCAATATCCTCTACCTCCAAGGGCTGTTCTGGCCATTCTAGACCAGGTGATGTAGTTTCCTGGCCCCTTGAGCAGACATGGAATCCTCACTGGCCTGTAATCCTCCATCTTCTCCTTAAAGTTTCAGATTTTTTTTTGCAAGAATTTTCAAGACAGAAACAAGTAAATCACTCTGAACTGAGAGAAAAACAAGTTTAGAATCAGGATAAACTCTCAAGAAAATTAAATGGAGACAGAAGAGAGTGAGAACAGCCAAGAAAAGAGATTCAAAAATTTCCAGAAACTCAAGAACACAGATTTATTATCCAATGGATAAAAGAATTCTGAAGAGAGATTTGAGAAAGTAAGAAGATGAATCAAAAGAGCAATTGAATGAGAGTGAATTTGCGGAAGTGTTTTAGGTTTCTCAAGAGCTTAAGCTCTGATACCATGAAAGTAAATGAGGAACAAGTGAAGAACAAGTGAAGACCAAGTGAGAGAGAGAGATAAATTCGTGTGAGAGAGAGAGAGGGATGTTGTTGCAAAGTAAAGAGAGAGTAAAGAAGGATTTGATTCCTTAATTTCATTAGAATGCAATGTTACAATATTTAAAGACATTTCGAAATACATAAGGACAAAGAGAATAATATTAAACAAAGAGGCTGCTGATCGAGGTGAAAGGGACAGGTCATAAACGGCTCCTCCCTTAAGTAGAACATGTGATCTTTACTATATTTAAATCCCACTTGCTGTCTGATGTTGCCAACGGTTCTCTTGACTTCTTGGACACATTATGGTCGAAATTAATCATTGTCTTGCCTTCCAATACAAGCTAGGTCTTCACTGCTTTCTTGTAAGCCAAGACTGTACGAAATTGCTTGTGTTCCAAGGTTGTACAGATCACATGTTTCCACACTTGTCCGGATGCCTCTCTTCTCTCTTTGTCTTTGATTTCTTTGATTATTATGTCTTTATGTCAATAGATTCAACTTCAGGGTGATTCTAAACAGATTATTGAGTCAGGATAAAGCTTCTTATATCCGGATTCATTCAGGTTTGATCAGAAACTTGAAGAAACTGCCATATCTACAAACAGGGTAAACTGGAATCATTTGGGTCCAAAGTGGGATAACTTCTTAATCCTAACTCCTATGATATTGATTCAATTTCAGGGTGATTCTAAACTGATTAATGAGTCAGGATAAAGCTTCTTATATCCGGATTCATTCAGGTTTGATCAGAAACTTGAAGAAACTGCCATATCTACAAACAGGGTAAACTGGAATCATTTGGGTCCAAAGTGAGATAACTTCTTAATCCTAGCTCCTATGATATTGATTCAACTTCAGGGTGATTCTAAACTGATTAATGAGTCAGGATAAAGATTCTTATATCCGGATTCATTCAGGTTTGATCAGAAACTTGAAGAAACTGCCATATCTACAAACAGGGTAAACTGGAATCATTTGGGTCCAAAGTGAGATAACTTCTTAATCCTAGCTCCTATGATATTGATTCAACTTCAGGGTGATTCTATACTGATTAATGAGTCAGGATAAATCTTCTTATATCCGGATTCATTCAGGTTTGATCAGAAACTTGAAGAAACTGACATATCTACAAACAGGGTAAACTGGAATCATTTGGGTCCAAAGTGGGATAACTTCTTAATCCTAGCTCCTATGATATTGATTCAACTTCAGGGTGATTCTAAAAAGATTATTGAGTCAGGATAAAGCTTCTTATATCCGGATTCAATCAGGTTTGATCAGAAACTTGAATAAACTGCCATATCTACAAACATGGTAAACTAGAATCATTTGGGTCCAAAGTGGGATAACTTCTTAATCCTTGCTCCTATGATATTGATTCAACTTCAGTGTAATTATAAACTTATTAATGAGTCAGGATAAAGCTTCTTATATCCGGATTCATTCAGGTTTGATCAGAAACTTGAAGAAACTGCCATATCTACAAACAGGGTAAAATGGAATCATTTGGGTCCAAAGTTAGATAACTTCTTAATCCTAGCTCCTATGATATTGATTCAACTTCAGGGTAATTCTAAACTGATTAATGAGTCAGGATAAAGCTTCTTATATCCGGATTCATTCAGGTTTGATCAGAAACTTGAAGAAACTGCCATATCTACAAACCGGGTAAACTGGAATCATTTGGGTCCAAAGTGGGATAACTTCTTAATCCTAGCTCCTATGATATTGATTCAACTTCAAGGTGATTCTAAACTGATTAATGAGTCAGGATAAAGCTTCTTATATCCGGATTCATTCAAGTTTGATCAGAAACTTGAAGAAACTGACATATCTACAAACATGGTAAACTGGAATCATTTGGGTCCAAAGTGGGATAACTTCTTAATCCTAGCTCCTATGATATTGATTCAACTTCAGGGTGATTCTAAACAGATTATTGAGTCAGGATAAAGCTTCTTATATCCGGATTCATTCAGGTTTGATCAGAAACTTGAATAAACTGCCATATCTACAAACAAGGTAAACTAGAATCATTTGGGTCCAAAGTGGGATAACTTCTTAATCCTTGCTCCTATGATATTGATTCAACTTCAGGGTAATTATAAACTTATTAATGAGTCAGGATAAAGCTTCTTATATCCGGATTCATTCAGGTTTGATCAGAAACTTGAAGAAACTGCCATATCTACAAACAGGGTAAAATGGGAATCATTTGGGTCCAAAGTTAGATAACTTCTTAATCCTAGCTCCTATGATATTGATTCAACTTCAGGGTGATTCTAAACTGATTAATGAGTCAGGATAAAGCTTCTTATATCCGGATTCATTAAGGTTTGATCAAAAACTTGAAGAAACTGCCATATCTACAAACAGGGTAAACTTGAATCATTTGGGTCCAAAGTGAGATAACTTCTTAATCCTAGCTCCTATGATATTGATTCAACTTCAGGGTGATTCTAAACTGATTAATGAGTCAGGATAAAGCTTCTTATATCCGGATTCATTCAGGTTTGATCAGAAACTTGAAGAAACTGCCATATCTACAAACCGGGTAAACTGGAATCATTTGGGTCCAAAGTGGGATAACTTCTTAATCCTAGCTCCTATGATATTGATTCGACTTCAAGGTGATTCTAAACTGATTAATGAGTCAGGATAAAGCTTCTTATATCCGGATTCATTCAGGTTTGATCAGAAACTTGAAGAAACTGCCATATCTACAAACAGGGTAAACTGGAATCATTTGGGTCCAAAGTGGGATAACTTCTTAATCCTAACTCCTATGATATTGATTCAATTTCAGGGTGATTCTAAACTGATTAATGAGTCAGGATAAAGCTTCTTATATCCGGATTCATTCAGGTTTGATCAGAAACTTGAAGAAACTGCCATATCTACAAACAGGGTAAACTGGAATCATTTGGGTCCAAAGTGAGATAACTTCTTAATCCTAGCTCCTATGATATTGATTCAACTTCAGGGTGATTCTAAACTGATTAATGAGTCAGGATAAAGATTCTTATATCCGGATTCATTCAGGTTTGATCAGAAACTTGAAGAAACTGCCATATCTACAAACAGGGTAAACTGGAATCATTTGGGTCCAAAGTGAGATAACTTCTTAATCCTAGCTCCTATGATATTGATTCAACTTCAGGGTGATTCTATACTGATTAATGAGTCAGGATAAAGCTTCTTATATCCGGATTCATTCAGGTTTGATCAGAAACTTGAAGAAACTGCCATATCTACAAACAGGGTAAACTGGAATCATTTGGGTCCAAAGTGAGATAACTTCTTAATCCTAGCTCCTATGATATTGATTCAACTTCAGGGTTCTTCTAAACTGATTAATGCGTCAGGATAAAGCTTCTTATATCCGGATTCATTCAGGTTTGATCAGAAACTTGAAGAAACTGCCATATCTACAAACAGGGTAAACTCGAATCATTTGGGTCCAAAATGGGATAACTTCTTAATCCTAACTCCTATGATATTGATTCAACTTTAGGGTGATTCTAAACTGATTAATGAGTCAGGATAAAGCTTCTTATATCCGGATTCATTCAGGTTTGATCAGAAACTTGAACTGCCATATCTACAAACAGGGTAAACTGGAATCATTTGGGTCCAAAGTGAGATAACTTCTTAATCCTAGCTCCTATGATATTGATTCAACTTCAGGGTGATTCTAAACTTCTTAATGAGTCAGGATAAAGCTTCTTATATCCGGATTCATTCAGGTTTGATCAGAAACTTGAAGAAACTGCCATATCTACAAATAGGGTAAACTGGAATCATTTGGGTCCAAAATGGGATAACTTCTTAATCCTAACTCCTATGATATTGATTCAACTTTAGGGTGATTCTAAACTGATTAATGAGTCAGGATAAAGCTTCTTATATCCGGATTCATTCAGGTTTGATCAGAAACTTGAACTGCCATATCTACAAACAGGGTAAACTGGAATCATTTGGGTCCAAAGTGAGATAACTTCTTAATCCTAGCTCCTATGATATTGATTCAACTTCAGGGTGATTCTAAACTGTTTAATGAGTCAGGATAAAGCTTCTTATATCCGGATTCATTAGGTTTGATCAGAAACTTGAAGAAACTGCCATATCTACAAACAGGGTAAACTGGAATCATTTGGGTCCAAAATGGGATAACTTCTTAATCCTAACTCCTATGATATTGATTCAACTTTAGGGTGATTCTAAACTGATTAATGAGTCAGGATAAAGCTTCTTATATCCGGATTCATTCAGGTTTGATCAGAAACTTGAACTGCCATATCTACAAACAGGGTAATCTGGAATCATTTGGGTCCAAAGTGGGATAACTTCTTAATCCTAACTCCTATGATATTGATTCAACTTCAGGGTGATTATAAACTGATTAATGAGTCAGGATAAAGCTTCTTATATCCGGATTCATTCATGTTTGATCAGAAACGTGACGAAACTGCCATATCTACAAACCGGGTAAACTGGAATCATTTGGGTCCAAAGTGGGATAACTTCTTAATCCTAGCTCCTATGATATTGATTCAACTTCAAGGTGATTCTAAACTGATTAATGAGTCAGGATAAAGCTACTTATATCCGGATTCATTCAGGTTTAATCAGAAACTTGAAGAAACTGCCATATCTACAAACAGGGTAAACTGGAATCATTTGGGTCCAAAGTGGGACAACTTCTTAATCCTAACTCCTATGATATTGATTCAACTTCAGGGTGATTATAAACTGATTAATGAGTCAGGATAAATCTTCTTATATCCGGATTCATTCATGTTTGATCAGAAACTTGAAGAAACTGCCATATCTACAAACCGGGTAAACTGGAATCATTTTGGGTCCAAAGTGGGATAACTTCTTAATCCTAGCTCCTATGATATTGATTCCACTTCAAGGTGATTATAAACTGATTAATGAGTCAGGATAAAGCTTCTTATATCCGGATTCATTCATGTTTGATCAAAAACTTGAAGAAACTGCCATATCTACAAACCGGGTAAACTGGAATCATTTGGGTCCAAAGTGGGATAACTTCTTAATCCTAGCTCCTATGATATTGATTCAACTTCAGGGTGATTCTAAACTGATTAATGAGTCAGGATAAAGCTTCTTATATCCGGATTCATTCATGTTTGATCAGAAACTTGAAGAAACTGCCATATCTACAAACAGGGTAAACTGGAATTATTTGGGTCCAAAGTGAGATAACTTCTTAATCCTAGCTCCTATGATATTGATTCAACTTCAGGGTGATTCTAAACTGATTAATTAGTCAGGATAAAGCTTCTTATATCCGGATTCATTCAGGTTTGATCAGAATCTTGAAGAAACTGCCATATCTACAAACAGGGTAAACTGGAATCATTTGGGTCCAAAGTGGGATAACTTCTTAATCCTAGCTCCTATGATATTGATTCAACTTTAGGGTGATTCTAAACTGATTAATGAGTCAGGATAGAGCTTCTTATATCCGGATTCATTCAGGTTTGATCAGAAACTTAAAGAAACTGCCATATCTACAAACAGGGTAAACTGGAATCATTTGGGTCCAAAGTGGGATAACTTCTTAATCCTAGCTCCTATGATATTGATTCAACTTCAGGGTGATTCTAAACTGATTAATGAGTCAGGATAGAGCTTCTTATATCCGGATTCATTCATGTTTGATCAGAAACTTGAAGAAACTGCCATATCTACAAACAGGGTAAACTGGAATCATTTGGGTCCAAAGTGGGATAACTTCTTAATCCTAGCTCCTACTGATATTGATTCAACTTCAGGGAGATTCTAAACTGATTAATGAGTCAGGATAAAGCTTCTTATATCCGGATTCATTCAGGTTTGATCAGAAACTTGAAGAAACTGCCATATCTACAAACAGGGTAAACTGGAATCATTGGGGTCCAAACTGGGATAACTTATTAATCCTAGCTCCTATGATATTGATTCAACTTCAGGGTGATTATACTGATTAATGAGTCAGGATAAAGCTTCTTATATCCGGATTCATTCAGGTTTGATCAGAAACTTGAAAAAACTGTCATATCTACAAACAGGGTAAACTGGAATCATTTGGGTCCAAAGTGAGATAACTTCTTAATCCTAGCTCCTATGATATTGATTCAACTTCAGGGTGATTCTAAACTGATTAATGAGTCAGGATAAAGCTTCTTATATCCGGATTCATTTAGATTTGATCAGAAACATGAAGAAACTGCCATATCTACAAACAGGGTAAACTGGAATCATTTGGGTCCAAAGTGGGATAACTTCTTAATCCTAACTCCTATGATATTGATTCAACTTCAGGGTGATTCTAAACTGATTAATGAGTCAGGATAAAGCTTCTTATATCCGGATTCATTCAGGTTTGATCAGAAACTTGAAGAAACTGCCATATACAAACAGGGTAAACTGGAATCATTTGGGTCCAAAGTGGGATAACTTCTTAATCCTAACTCCTATGATATTGATTCAACTTCAGGGTGATTCTAAACTGATTAATGAGTCAGGATAAAGCTTCTTATATCCGGATTCATTCATGTTTGATCAGAAACTTGAAGAAACTGCCATATCTACAAACAGGGTAAACTGGAATCATTTGGGTCCAAAGTGGGATAACTTCTTAATCCTAGCTCCTATGATATTGATTCAACTTCAGGGTGATTCTAAACTGATTAATGAGTCAGGATTAAAGCTTCTTATATCCGGATTCATTCATGTTTGATCAGAAACTTGAAGAAACTGCCATATCTACAAACAGGGTAAACTGGAATTCATTTGGGTCCAAAGTGAGATAACTTCTTAATCCTAGCTCCTATGATATTGATTCAACTTCAGGGTGATTATAAACTGATTAATGAGTCAGGATAGAGCTTCTTATATCCGGATTCATTCATGTTTGATCAGAAACTTGAAGAAACTGCCATATCTACAAACAGGGTAAACTGGAATCATTTGGGTCCAAAGTGGGATAACTTCTTAATCCTAGCTCCTATGATATTGATTCAACTTCAGGGTGATTCTAAACTGATTAATGAGTCAGGATAAAGCTTCTTATATCCGGATTCATTCAGGTTTGATCAGAAACTTGAAGAAACTGCCATATCTACAAACAGGGTAAACTGGAATCATTGGGGTCCAAACTGGGATAACTTCTTAATCCTAGCTCCTATGATATTAATTCAACTTCAGGGTGATTACTAACTGATTAATGAGTCAGGATAAAGCTTCTTATATCCGGATTCATTCAGGTTTGATCAGAAACTTGAAGAAACTGCCATATCTACAAACAGGGTAAACTGGAATCATTTGGGTCCAAAGTGAGATAACTTCTTAATCCTAGCTCCTATGATATTGATTCAACTTCAGGGTGATTCTAAACTGATTAATGAGTCAGGATAGAGCTTCTTATATCCGGATTCATTCAGGTTTGATCAGAAACATTGAAGAAACTGCCATATCTACAAACAGGGTAAACTGGAATCATTTGGGTCCAAAGTGGGATAACTTCTTAATCCTAGCTCCTATGATATTGATTCAACTTCAGGGTGATTCTAAACTGATTAATGAGTCAGGATAAAGCTTCTTATATCCGGATTCATTCAGGTTTGATCAGAAACTTGAAGAAACTGCCATATCTACAAACAGGGTAAACTGGAATCATTTGGGTCCAAAGTGGGATAACTTCTTAATCCTAGCTCCTATGATATTGATTCAACTTCAGGGTGATTCTAAACTGATTAATGAGTCAGGATAAAGCTTCTTATATCCGGATTCATTCAGGTTTGATCAGAAACTTGAAGAAACTGCCATATCTACAAACAGGGTAAACTGGAATCATTTGGGTCCAAAGTGGGATAACTTCTTAATCCTAGCTCCTATGATATTGATTCAACTTCAGGGTGATTCTAAACTGATTAATGAGTCAGGATAAAGCTTCTTATATCCGGATTCATTCAGGTTTGATCAGAAACTTGAAGAAACTGCCATATCTACAAACAGGGTAAACTGGAATCATTTGGGTCCAAAGTGGGATAACTTCTTAATCCTAGCTCCTATGATATTGATTCAACTTCAGGGTGATTCTAAACTGATTAATGAGTCAGGATAAAGCTTCTTATATCCGGATTCATTCAGGTTTGATCAGAAACTTGAAGAAACTGCCATATCTACAAACAGGGTAAACTGGAATCATTTGGGTCCAAAGTGGGATAACTTCTTAATCCTAGCTCCTATGATATTGATTCAACTTCAGGGTGATTCTAAACTGATTAATGAGTCAGGATAAAGCTTCTTATATCCGGATTCATTCAGGTTTGATCAGAAACTTGAAGAAACTGCCATATCTACAAACAGGGTAAACTGGAATCATTTGGGTCCAAAGTGGGATAACTTCTTAATCCTAGCTCCTATGATATTGATTCAACTTCAGGGTGATTCTAAACTGATTAATGAGTCAGGATAAAGCTTCTTATATCCGGATTCATTCAGGTTTGATCAGAAACTTGAAGAAACTGCCATATCTACAAACAGGGTAAACTGGAATCATTTGGGTCCAAAGTGGGATAACTTCTTAATCCTAGCTCCTATGATATTGATTCAACTTCAGGGTGATTCTAAACTGATTAATGAGTCAGGATAAAGCTTCTTATATCCGGATTCATTCAGGTTTGATCAGAAACTTGAAGAAACTGCCATATCTACAAACAGGGTAAACTGGAATCATTTGGGTCCAAAGTGGGATAACTTCTTAATCCTAGCTCCTATGATATTGATTCAACTTCAGGGTGATTCTAAACTGATTAATGAGTCAGGATAAAGCTTCTTATATCCGGATTCATTCATGTTTGATCAGAAACTTGAAGAAACTGCCATATCTACAAACAGGGTAAACTGGAATCATTTGGGTCCAAAGTGGGATAACTTCTTAATCCTAGCTCCTATGATATTGATTCAACTTCAGGGTGATTCTAAACTGATTAATGAGTCAGGATAAAGCTTCTTATATCCGGATTCATTCAGGTTTGATCAGAAACTTGAAGAAACTGCCATATCTACAAACAGGGTAAACTGGAATCATTTGGGTCCAAAGTGAGATAACTTCTTAATCCTAGCTCCTATGATATTGATTCAACTTCAGGGTGATTCTAAACTGATTAATGAGTCAGGATAGAGCTTCTTATATCCGGATTCATTCATGTTTGATCAGAAACTTGAAGAAACTGCCATATCTACAAACAGGGTAAACTGGAATCATTTGGGTCCAAAGTGGGATAACTTCTTAATCCTAGCTCCTATGATATTGATTCAACTTCAGGGTGATTCTAAACTGATTAATGAGTCAGGATAAAGCTTCTTATATCCGGATTCATTCAGGTTTGATCAGAAACTTGAAGAAACTGCCATATCTACAAACAGGGTAAACTGGAATCATTGGGGTCCAAACTGGGATAACTTCTTAATCCTAGCTCCTATGATATTAATTCAACTTCAGGGTGATTACTAACTGATTAATGAGTCAGGATAAAGCTTCTTATATCCGGATTCATTCAGGTTTGATCAGAAACTTGAAGAAACTGCCATATCTACAAACAGGGTAAACTGGAATCATTTGGGTCCAAAGTGAGATAACTTCTTAATCCTAGCTCCTATGATATTGATTCAACTTCAGGGTGATTCTAAACTGATTAATGAGTCAGGATAGAGCTTCTTATATCCGGATTCATTCAGGTTTGATCAGAAACATGAAGAAACTGCCATATCTACAAACAGGGTAAACTGGAATCATTTGGGTCCAAAGTGGGATAACTTCTTAATCCTAACTCCTATGATATTGATTCAACTTCAGGGTGATTCTAAACTGATTAATGAGTCAGGATAAAGCTTCTTATATCCGGATTCATTCAGGTTTGATCAGAAACTTGAAGAAACTGCCATATACAAACAGGGTAAACTGGAATAATTTGGGTCCAAAGTGGGATAACTTCTTAATCCTAACTCTTATGATATTGATTCAACTTCAGGGTGATTCTAAACTTATTAATGAGTCAGGATAAAGCTTCTTATCTCTGGATTCATTCATGTTTGATCAGAAACTTGAAGAAACTGCCATATCTACAAACAGGGTAATCATTTGGGTCCAAAGTGGGATAACTTCTTAATCCTAGCTCCTATGATATTGATTCAACTTCAGGGTGATTCTAAACTGATTAATGAGTCAGGATAAAGCTTCTTATATCCGGATTCATTCAGGTTTGATCAGAAACTTGAAGAAACTGCCATATCTACAAACAGGGTAAACTGGAATCATTGGGGTCCAAACTGGGATAACTTCTTAATCCTAGCTCCTATGATATTGATTCAACTTCAGGGTGATTATAAACTGATTAATGAGTCAGGATAAAGCTTCTTATATCCGGATTCATTCAGGTTTGATCAGAAACTTTAAGAAACTGCCATATCTACAAACAGGGTAAACTGGAATCATTTGGGTCCAAAGTGAGATAACTTCTTCATCCTAGCTCCTATGATATTGATTCAACTTCAGGGTGATTCTAAACTGATTAATGAGTCAGGATAAAACTTCTTATATGCGGATTCATTCAGGTTTGATCAGAAACTTGAAGAAACTGCCATATACAAACAGGGTAAACTGGAATAATTTGGGTCCAAAGTGGGATAACTTCTTAATCCTAACTCCTATGATATTGATTCAACTTCAGGGTGATTCTAAACTGATTAATGAGTCAGGATAAAGCTTCTTATATCCGTATTCATTCAGGTTTGATCAGAAACTTGAAGAAACTGCCATATCTACAAACAGGGTAAACTGGAATCATTTGGGTCCGAACTGGGATAACTTCTTAATCCTAGCTCCTATGATATTGGCAGTTTCTGATCAAACCTGAATGAATCCGGATATAAGAAGATTTATCCTCACTCATTAATCAGTTTACAATCACCCTGAAGTTGAATCAATATCATAGGAGCTAGGATTAAGAAGTTATCTCACTTTGGAACCAAATGATTCCAGTTTACCCTGTTTGTAGATATGGCAGTTTCTTCAAGTTTCTAATCATACATGAATGATTCCGGATATAAGAAGCTTTATCCTGACTCATTAATCAGTTTAGAATCACCCTGAAGTTGAAACAATATCATAGGAGCTAGGATTAAGAAGTTATCCCACTTCGGACCCAAATGATTCCAGTTTACCCTGTTTGTAGTGATGGCAGTTTTTTCAAGTTTCTGATCAAACCTGAATGTATCCGGATATAAGAAGCTTTATCCTGACTCATTAATCAGATTAGAATCACCCTGAAGTTGAATCAATATCATAGGAGCTAGGATTAAGAAGTTATCCCACTTTGGACCCAAATGATTCCAGTTTACCCGGTTTGTAGATATGGCAGTTTCTTCAAGCTTCCAATCAAACCTGAATGTATCCGGATATAAGAAGCTTTATCCTGACTCCTAATCAGTTTATAATCACCCTGAAGTTGAATCAATATCATAGGAGCTAGGATTAAGAAGTTATCCCACTTTGGACCCAAGTGATTCCAGTTTACCCTGTTTGTAGATATGACAGTTTCTTTAGGTTTCTAATCAAACATGAATGAATCCGGATATAAGAAGCTTTATCCTGACTCATTAATCAGTTTAGAATCACCCTGAAGTTGAATCAATATCATAGGAGATAGGATTAAGAAGTTATCCCACTTTGGACCCAAATGATTCCAGTTTACCGTGTTTGTAGATATGGCAGTTTCTTCTTGTTTCTGATCAAACCTGAATGAATCCGGATATAAGAAGCTTTATCCTGACTCATTAATCAGTTTAGAATCACCCTGAAGTTGAATCAATATCATAGGAGCTAGGATTAAGAAGTTATCCCACTTTGTACCCAAATGATTAACCTCTTTGTAGATATGGCAGTTTCTTCAAGTTTCTGATCAAACATGAATGAATCCGGAGATAAGAAGCTTTATCCTGACTCCTAATCAGTTTATAATCACCCTGAAGTTGAATCAATATCATAGGAGCTAGGATTAAGAAGTTATCCCACTTTGTGTTAAGATTAGAGGTCAAAGGTTATGATTAGAGTGTTGGGAGATATCTGGGTGAAGAGAAGAAGCTAAGATGAGGTTGGTGCAAAGTCCGGGTTGAGATGGTACGGACGGTACGGACCGTACGGACAGTACGGACAGTACGGACGGTACGGACCGCCTCGACCACACAACCTTGAAATCATCATTTCTCCACATTTTGGTATTGTGCAAAGTCAGGGAGTTGTGTACGGATTTACCATGTCCGTACACATTACTTACCGTGGTAAAATGTGGAGTGGTCCGTGGTAAACAAGAAATGGGCAAAGCCACTCTTTGAGAAAGAAGTAAAGAAGAAGCGCGCTCTTGTGACCGTTTAAGGATAAGAGGCGCGTCTGGTTCAAGCCTGAGACAGGCTGGAAAGGAGGAAGAGCATCTGGTCAAGATGCCTTTGGTATCAAACGTGTGGATCATCTCATTGGGCGCGGTTTGGTCCGACGCTCCCCAATAGTGCTTTCTCACACTTCTCTTCTTCATTAAACTGTTGTAAACCCTTATCTCCCTCTACTATATATTTGTAACCTCATGATTAATAAGAACTAAGCATTTTGAGTCTCTCTCTAAGTCTTATACTCTCTCTCTAATCTCTTAAGACTCTTAGACTCATTTACACATAAATCTTGTTCTTAATCTCACCAAAATCTCTTTTAATCACTTAATCACACTCAAACTTGACAAAATATCATGGTATCAGAGCCAGGTTAGGCGGTTTGGGTGTGTGTTCTTTCTTTAAAGATTCTTGGTTTGAATCTTTGAAAGCTTGGTTACGGGTTCTTTGAAGAACAAAGCTGTCCGAGCTCAGCTTTGGTGATTTGGTGGAGTATTCTTGTTCCGGTTTCTGGTTCTGTACGTTGGAGGTTCAAAGGTGGTGTCTTTGAGGAAGACAAACAGTGAATCTGGGTTTTATCACACTGTCCGAGCTCAGTGTGAAGTATTCTTGGTGTTGAGGTTCGTATCTAGACTAAAGGTGGTTCATTTACGGCTAAGAGTTACTTTTTCAAGATAAAGTCTGGATCTTTGTGGCTTGTGAAACTATTCCGCTGTGTTCTTGGGTTGTACAAGCTGTTCTTGGTCTGGATTTACTTGTTTGAAGTCTAAAGGTGTGATCTTTACTCGGTTAAAGACTAAAGATGGAAGATGTTGTAAGTGGAGGTCATTACAACATGAAAGTGGCGGTTTGTTTCAAGGGAAACAACTACTTGGTATGGTCCCGGATGGTGAGGACTGCTGTGGGGAGTAAGAGAGGTCTTTGGAAGCACATTACTCCAGGAGAAGCTCCAAAGCTTATTACTCAAGGAGAGGAAGGAGAGGAAGCCGTGGCGGAGGCATTGGAGAAGTGGCAACAAGAAGACATGTTGGTGCTATCTGTTCTTCATGCATCACTTGAGCCGGCTATCCTGGATGCTTATAGCTACTGTGAATCAGCTAAGGAGCTGTGGGATACACTAAGGAAGGTGTATGGTAACACTTCAAACCTGAGCCGTGTGTTTGAAGTAAAGCAAGCTATCAACCAGTTGGTACAAGATGATATGGAGTTCACAAAGCACTTGGGGAGGTTCAGGTCTCTCTGGTCTGAGCTAGAGATGTTAAGGCCGAGCACTACTGATGTGGATGAGCTCAACAAGAGGAGGGAACAAGACAAAGTGTTTGGATTGTTGCTTACATTGAATCCGGCTTACAATGGTCTGATCATGAAGCTTCTAAGGGAGGATGACTTGCCGGATCTTGAGACAGTGTGTGCTAGGATCCAGAGGGAGCAAGGCTCCATTGGTCTCTTTGGGAAGAAGGGAGAGTTGGGACTAGCTAACAAGGCTGATCACTCCGGACAATCCGAGCTCACTGAACCCGTGGCTAACAAAGCTAATCAAGGGAAGTATGAGAGGTTCAGTGGCAGCTGTGATCACTGCAAGAAGCAAGGGCACAAGAAGAATCAATGCTGGATTCTCCATCCCCACTTGAAGCCGGCTAAGTTTGGAAAGGATCGTGAGGCAAGGGCTAATGTATCTGATGGTGCGAGTGGAGGTTCTAGTGGAGCTGGTACCAGTAAGGGTCAGGAGGTGAGAGGACAGAATGCAAGTGATGGGAAGTCCTTAGTGGCTTACTCCGGGTCTCCCAGCACCAGTAACAACAACAACAATGACCAGGACTACCTAAGGAGATCAGACCTAGACTCCTTGATCAAGATCTTCAAGGATAATGGTAACATCTATGGGTATTCTTTTGGTGCTAAATTTGTTGAGAACTGTCTTGATTTGAGTAGTGGATTGAAAGATAGTTTAGACAATGCATACATTCATCCGAGCATTGATAGTATTGCTAAGATTGATCATGCATTTAAACCATCTAGTATTCTTGCTCTTATTGCTAGTTCTCGTTCAAGGAAAGCCACTGATTGTTGATTCTGGTGCATCTCATCACATGATTAGTGATACTAGTCTCATTAAAGACATCCTGCCTCATACTGGTCATGTACTCATTGCAAATGGTGATAGGATTCCAATTAAAGGAATAGGAAAGCTTAAGTTGTTTGATAAAGAGTCAAATGCTTTATATATGCCTGAATTTACTTCAAATCTTTTATCTGTTAAAAAGTGTGCTACTGACTTACAATGCAATGTGATCTTTAGCCCTAATGATGTGAAGTTTCAGGATATTAAAAGTAGCAAGTTGATTGGGAAAGGAGTTACTAAGGGAGAGCTGTACCTGCTTGAAGATTTAGCTCCTGTTTCTGATAATTGTTGCTCGTTTACTACTTTTTCTACTGCTAGCTTAGATAAAAATGCATTGTGGCATTCTAGACTAGGACACCCTCATAATAAGGCTTTTAAACTGATGGTGCCAGGTGTTTCTTTTGAGAATAAAGATTGTGAAGCTTGTATTTTAGGCAAGCATTGTAAAACTGTGTTTCCAAACTCTTCTACAGTTTATGATAAGTGTTTTGATTTGATTCACTCTGATGTTTGGACTGCACCTTGTTTGTCTAGGGATAATCATAAGTATTATGTCACTTTCATTGATGAAAAATCCAAATACACCTGGTTAACCTTAATTCCGACCAAAGATAGGGTACTTGATGCATTTAAAAATTTTCAATCTTATGTGACTAACCAATATCATGCCAAGATTAAGATTTTCAGGTCTGATAATGGAGGAGAATACACAGGAAATGCATTCAAGCAACACCTATCACAGCATGGGATCTTGCATCAAACGAGCTGTCCTTACACTCCTCAACAAAATGGTGTAGCCGAGAGGAAGAACATGCATCTCATGGAAGTGGCAAGAACTCTCCTATTGCACTGTAAGGTTCCTAAACGCTTCTGGAGTGATGCTGTGGTTACTGCCTGTTACTTGATAAACAGGACTCCGACTCTGGTTCTGAAAGGGAAAGCTCCATTTGAGGTGTTGAATCAGTATAAGCCAGTGTTGGATCACTTGAGGGTATTTGGATGTCTTTGTTATGTGATGGTTCCGGGAGAGATGAGTAACAAGCTAGAGGCAAGGAGTAGAAAGGCTATGTTCATTGGGTACTCAACTACTCAAAAGGGATATAAGTGTTTATGATCCTGACACTAGGAGAGGTGTTAGTATCAGGGAGGTGAAGTTCATTGAAGATAGAGGGTATTATGGGGAGCAAAACCAGGAGGATTTGAAGGATCTTACCATGGATAAGGCTTCAGTATTGAGGAATATCCTTGAGGGTCTTGGAATCAGTATGTCCCAGGATTCGAATGGAGGGGGAGCAGCCCCTAATGGCAGTGGTTCTGGTACTAATCAACCGGAACAACACACTCCCCACCTTGATCATGAGGGGGGCAGTGAAACAAGAACTCAAGATCATGAGGATTCTATGGTGAAGAGATAATGAGATCCTAGGATGCTTCTCTGGATGGATGGATAATCCTTGCAGAAACGAATCAAAAGACTCAAGTTTCTCAAGGCATGTGGATCGAATGGTGACACAAGAGGCTGCGGAAAGGCTTCTTGATACTCCTAGACAATAGATCGGATATGACACACCTCACTAGAGTCCTTGGGCGTTGGATATTACACACCAACAGACTGGATATTACACACCAGACACTCACTCACGCAAAGGCAAGAGAGAAGAAAACACAAGGTTTAAAATGAAAGAAGGCTTATCATTAGGGTTGCCGACACACACATATATATAGTGAAAGCTAGGAACAGGCTCCTAGGGCTTTCAAACTAAAAGGAACAGGCTCCTTTAGTTAATGTGGGAATAAATAAAAACTTAGAATAAAAAGAAATCCTAAAGTTTGAGATTCATCTAGGTGATATGTGTAGCAAGACTAAGGCCTCATTAAAAACCTACTTATGCAAAACCCAGTGGGACAAAAAACACAATAGGAAAAGAGCACACATAGCTTGCTAGCCTAGACAATACTCAGCTTGATGGTGAGATAGCTCGGATGGAGATAAGTGTATCTTGAAGTATCAAGCTTCCTTCAAGATATTCTTCATGTATCAAACACTTCTGGATCAGTCCTCCAATAGCTCCAATAAGTTTCTTGGTTTTGGATCGAGTGTTGGACCTTCAGGAATGGCTAAGGCATCATATTCTTCAGCTTGTTGGCGTTCAGGAAGCCCTTCCAGAATAGGAAGCCCTTCCAGATCTTCAAGAAACCCTTCCAGAATAGGAAAGCCCTTCTAGATCTTCATCTTGATCAACATGCTGGTCCATGATCATATCATCCCCTCCCTCTTGAAAAGGATTTGACCTCAAATCTGCTTCATGTTGAGCTCGCCATACTCCTGATATATTCCTCAAACCTGATTCACAAACAAAGAAACAAGCAAGTTAGTATATGAAGATTTATCAAAGAGTAAGAGTCTTATCCCAAAGAGGTTTTTTGCTCGGTTTGGATGGTAGGATGCATCAGGGGGTGCTTCTTTAATGAGTATGAAGCCAGGGACATGTTGGTTCTTGTTCAAATCAGGTGGCTTAAACCGATTGTCTTCCTCATGCTTGTCTTTCTCCTTGATTGCTTCCAAGCTTCATCATAATCTGCATATGGCTCTTTTGACAGAACAAGTGCATCATATCTGTGTCATCAATAAATAAAGAGCTAATGAAAACATGATCACTGACCTTAGCATACTCACCTGGTCGCCATAGATAGGACTGAGATGTTTTAAACTCAGAAAAGTTCAAACAAAGCACCAGAGGATCAGCCGACTTGTAGAACCCATAACTCTTTCATCTGAGAAGCTTTGGACGTGATTCCAATTCGAACGGAACCCTGATGAGTTAAGTTTCCATAACAGTTGAGTTTGTTGAAAAATTCCGTGCGGTTGTTGAGATATGGTTCTCTGACTGCTCCTATGTCAAGTCTGGCGGCTAGACAGCTTCCAAGGTTTGCTTGTTGTGCTTCCAACTTAGCCAAGAACTCATCACAGGTACTCTGATCATTATTGCCCCTATTTTCACCTGTACCTTTCTCAGATTCTCTTGGACAAGTCAAGTGGGTTATCATGTCAAGAAAGTATTGTAGACAAGAATGTTCACAAGCAACAAAACAATACAGGCAGAACCATTAATCTCAGTTTCAGAAGTGCATATTTTTATCAAAGAACGTGTTATACACTAAGATGTCATCAAAAACAATCCCACACGTTTAATAAACTTTTCAGCACACAAACAATCAATCTTAAGCTCAGAGATACTTGCAGACTTCACAAATTTAAATGTAAAATCAGACTGATGCAAATTCGGTTCCTGCAACTTCCTAGTTTCATTCAATCATTAGCAAAAGCAAAAGAATTATCAAAGATC
>JABCMI010000304.1:0-48826 GCA_026261945.1 Hirschfeldia incana
TTTGGGTCCAAGTGGGATAACTTCTTAATCCTAGCTCCTATGATATTGATTCAACTTCAGGGTGATTCTAAACTGATTAAATGTCAGGATATAGATTCTTATATCCGGATTCATTCAGGTATGATTAGAAACTTGAAGAAACTGTCATATCTACAAACAGGAAAACTGGAATCATTTGGGTCCAAAGTGGGATAACTTCTTAATCCTAGCTCCTATGATGTTGATTCACTTCAGGGTGATTCTAAAACTAATTAATGAGTCAGGATAAAGCTTCTTATATCCGGATTCATTCAGGTTTGATTACAATCATGTAGAAACTTCCATATCTACAAACTGGGTAAACTGGAATCACTTGGGTCCAAAGTGGGATAACTTCTTAATCCTAGCTCCTATGATTTGATTCAACTTCAGGGTGATTCTAAACTGATTAAAGTGTCAGGATATAGATTCTTATATCCGGATTCATTCAGGTATGATTAGAAAGTTGAAGAAACTGCCATATCTACAAAGAGGGAAAACTGGAATCATTTGGGTCCAAAGTGGGATAACTTCTTAATCCTAGCTCCTATGATGTTGATTCAACTTCAGGGTGATTCTAAACTGATTAATGAATCAGGATAAAGCTTCTTATATCCGGATTCATTCAGGTTTGATTACAATCATGTAGAAACTTCCATATCTAAAAACTGGGTAAACTGGAATCACTTGGATCAAAAATGGGATAACTTCTTAATCCTAGCTCCTTTGATATTGATTCAACTTCAGGGTGATTCTAAACTGATTAATGAGTCAGGATAAAGCTTATTATTTCCGGATTTATTCAGGTTTGATTACAATCATGTAGAAACTTCCATATCTACAAACTGGGTAAACTGGAATCACTTGGGTCCAAAGTGGGATAACTTCTTAATCCTAGCTCCTATGATATTGATTCAACTTCAGGGTGATTCTAAACTGATTAAAGTGTCAGGATATAGATTCTTATATCCGGATTCATTCAGGTATGATTAGAAACTTGAATGAAACTGTCATATCTACAAATAGGGAAAACTGGAATCATTTGGGTCCAAAGTGGGATAACTTCTTAATCCTAGCTCCTATGATGTTGATTCAACTTCAGGGTGATTCTAAACTGATTAATGAATCAGGATAAAGCTTCTTATATCCGGATTCATTCAGGTTTGATTACAATCATGTAGAAACTTCCATATCTACAAACTGGGTAAACTGGAATCACTTGGGTCCTAAAGTGGGATAACTTCTTAATCCTAGCTCCTATGATATTGATTCAACTTCAGGGTGATTCTAAACTGATTAAAGTGTCAGGATATAGATTCTTATATCCGGATTCATTCAGGTATGATTAGAAAGTTGAAGAAACTGCCATATCTACAAACAGGGAAAACTGGAATCATTTGGGTCCAAAGTGGGATAACTTCTTAATCCTAGCTCCTATGATGTTGATTCAACTTCAGGGTGATTCTAAACTGATTAATGAATCAGGATAAAGCTTCATATATCCGGATTCATTCAGGTTTGATTACAATAATGTAGTAACTTCCATATCTACAAACTGGGTAAACTGGAATCACATGGGTCCAAAGTGGGATAACTTCTTAATTCTAGCTCCTATGATATTGATTTAACTTCAGGGTGATTCTAAACTGATTAATGAGTCAGGATAAAGCTTCTTATATCCTGATTCATTCAGGTTTGATTACAAACATGTAGAAACTTCCATATCTACAACATGGGTAAACTGGAATCACTTGGGTCCAAAGTGGGATAACTTCTTAATCCTAGCTCCTATGATATTGATTCAATTTCAGGGTGATTCTAAACTGATTAAAGTGTCAGGATATAGATTCTTATATCCGTATTCATTCAGGTATGATTAGAAACTTCAAGAAACTGCCATATCTACAAACAGGGTAAACTGGAATATTTTGGGTCCAAAGTGGGATAACTTCTTAATCCTAGCTCCTATGATGTTGATTCAACTTCAGGGTGATTTTAAACTAATTAATGAGTCAGGATAAAGATTCTTATATCCGGATTCATTCAGGTTTGACTACACTCATGTAGAAACTTCCATATCTACAAACTGGTAAACTGGAATCACATGGGTCCAAAGTGGGATAACTTCTTATTCCTAGCTCCTATGATATTGATTCAACTTCAGGGTGATTCTAAACTGATTAAAGTGTCAGGATATAGATTCTTATATCCAGATTCATTCAGGTATGATTAGAAAGTTGAAGAAACTGCCATATCTACAAAGAGGGAAAACTGGAATCATTTGGGTCCAAAGTGGGATAACTTCTTAATCCTAGCTCCTATGATGTTGATTCAACTTCAGGGTGATTCTAAACTGATTAATGAATCAGGATAAAGCTTCTTATATCCGGATTCATTCAGGTTTGATTACAATCATGTAGAAACTTCCATATCTACAAACTGGGTAAACTGGAATCACTTGGGTCCAAAGTGGGATAACTTCTTAATCCTAGCTCCTATGATATTGATTCAACTTCAGGGTGATTCTAAACTGATTAAAGTGTCAGGATATAGATTCTTATATCCAGATTCATTCAGGTATGATTAGAAAGTTGAAGAAACTGCCATATCTACAAAGAGGGAAAACTGGAATCATTTGGGTCCAAAGTGGGATAACTTCTTAATCCTAGCTCCTATGATGTTGATTCAACTTCAGGGTGATTCTAAACTGATTAATGAATCAGGATAAAGCTTCTTATATCCGGATTCATTCAGGTTTGATTACAATCATGTAGAAACTTCCATATCTAAAAACTGGGTAAACTGGAATCACTTGGATCAAAAATGGGATAACTTCTTAATCCTAGCTCCTTTGATATTGATTCAACTTCAGGGTGATTCTAAACTGATTAATGAGTCAGGATAAAGCTTATTATTTCCGGATTTATTCAGGTTTGATTACAATCATGTAGAAACTTCCATATCTACAAACTGTGTAAACTGGAATCACTTGGGTCCAAAGTGGGATAACTTCTTAATCCTAGCTCCTATGATATTGATTCAACTTCAGGGTGATTCTAAACTGATTAAAGTGTCAGGATATAGATTCTTATATCCGGATTCATTCAGGTATGATTAGAAACTTGAAGAAACTGTCATATCTACAAATAGGGAAAACTGGAATCATTTGGGTCCAAAGTGGGATAACTTCTTAATCCTAGCTCCTATGATGTTGATTCAACTTCAGGGTGATTCTAAACTGATTAATGAATCAGGATAAAGCTTCTTATATCCGGATTCATTCAGGTTTGATTACAATCATGTAGAAACTTCCATATCTACAAACTGGGTAAACTGGAATCACTTGGGTCCTAAGTGGGATAACTTCTTAATCCTAGCTCCTATGATATTGATTCAACTTCAGGGTGATTCTAAACTGATTAAAGTGTCAGGATATAGATTCTTATATCCGGATTCATTCAGGTATGATTAGAAAGTTGAAGAAACTGCCATATCTACAAACAGGGAAAACTGGAATCATTTGGGTCCAAAGTGGGATAACTTCTTAATCCTAGCTCCTATGATGTTGATTCAACTTCAGGGTGATTCTAAACTGATTAATGAATCAGGATAAAGCTTCATATATCCGGATTCATTCAGGTTTGATTACAATAATGTAGTAACTTCCATATCTACAAACCGGGTAAACTGGAATCACATGGGTCCAAAGTGGGATAACTTCTTAATTCTAGCTCCTATGATATTGATTTAACTTCAGGGTGATTCTAAACTGATTAATGAGTCAGGATAAAGCTTCTTATATCCTGATTCATTCAGGTTTGATTACAAACATGTAGAAACTTCCATATCTACAACATGGGTAAACTTGAATCACTTGGGTCCAAAGTGGGATAACTTCTTAATCCTAGCTCCTATGATATTGATTCAATTTCAGGGTGATTCTAAACTGATTAAAGTGTCAGGATATAGATTCTTATATCCGTATTCATTCAGGTATGATTAGAAACTTCAAGAAACTGCCATATCTACAAACAGGGTAAACTGGAATATTTTGGGTCCAAAGTGGGATAACTTCTTAATCCTAGCTCCTATGATGTTGATTCAACTTCAGGGTGATTTTAAACTAATTAATGAGTCAGGATAAAGATTCTTATATCCGGATTCATTCAGGTTTGATTACACTCATGTAGAAACTTCCATATCTACAAACTGGTAAACTGGAATCACATGGGTCCAAAGTGGGATAACTTCTTATTCCTAGCTCCTTTGATATTGATTCAACTTCAGGGTGATTCTAAACTGATTAATGAGTCAGGATAAAGCTTATTATATCCGGATTAATTCAGGTTTGATTACAATCATGTAGAAACTTCCATATCTACAAACTGGGTAAACTGGAATCACTTGGGTCCAAAGTGGGATAACTTCTTAATCCTAGCTCCTATGATATTGATTCAACTTCAGGGTGATTCTAAACTGACTAAAGTGTCAGGATATAGATTCTTATATCCAGATTCATTCAGGTATGATTAGAAAGTTGAAGAAACTGCCATATCTACAAAGAGGGAAAACTGGAATCATTTGGGTCCAAAGTGGGATAACTTCTTAATCCTAGCTTCTATGATGTTGATTCAACTTCAGGGTGATTGTAAACTGATTAATGAGTCAGGATAAAGCTTCTTATATCCGGATTCATTCTGGTTTGATTACAATCATGTAGAAACTTCCATATCTACAAACTGGGTAAACTGGAATCACTTGGATCCAAAGTGGGATAACTTCTTAATCCTAGCTCCTATGATATTGATTCAACTTCAGGGGGATTCTAAACTGATTAATGAGTCAGGATAAAGCTTCTTATATCCAGATTCATTCAGGTTTGATTACAATCATGTAGAAACTTCCATATCTACAAACTGGGTAAACTGGAATCACTTGGGTCCAAAGTGGGATAACTTCTTAATCCTAGCTCCTATGATATTGATTCAACTTCAGGGTGATTCTAAACAGATTAAAGTGTTAGGATATAGATTCTTATATCCGGATTCATTCAGGTATGATTAGAAAGTTGAAGAAACTGCCATCTCTACAAACAGGGTAAACTGGAATCATTTGGGTCCAAAGTGGGATAACTTCTTAATCCTAGGTCCTATGATGTTGATTCAACTTCAGGGTGATTCTAAACTGATTAATGAGTCAGGATAAAGATTCTTATATCCGGATTCATTCAGGTTTGATTACACTCATGTAGAAACTTCTATATCTACAAACTGGTAAACTGGAATCACATGGGTCCAAAGTGGGATAACTTCTTAATCCTAGCTCCTATGATATTGATTCAACTTCAAGGTGATTCTAAACTGATTAATGAGTCAGGGAAAATCTTCTAATATCCGGATTCATTCAGGTTTGATTACAATCATGTAGAAACTTCCATATCTACAAACTGGGTAAACTGGAATCACTTGGGTCTAAAGTGGGATAACTTCTTAATCCTAGGTTCTATGATATTGATTCAACTTCAGGGTGATTCTAAACTGATTAAAGTGTCATGATATATATTCTTATATCCGGATTCATTCAGGTATGATTAGAAAGTTGAAGAAACTGCCATATCTACAAACAGGGAAAACTGGAATCATTTGGGTCCAAAGTGGGATAACTTCTTAATCCTAGCTCCTATGATGTTGATTCAACTTCAGGGTGATTCTAAACTTATTAATGAATCAGGATAAAGCTTCTTATATCTGGATTCATTCAGGTTTGATTACAATCATGTAGAAACTTCCATATCTACAAACTGGGTAAACTGGAATCACATGGGTCCAAAGTGGGATAACTTCTTAATCCTACCTCCTATGATATTGATTCAACTTCAGGGTGATTCTAAACTGATTAAAGTGTCAGGATATAGATTCTTATATCCGGATTCATTCAGATATGATTAGAAACTTGAAGAAACTGCCATATCTACAAACAGGGAAAACTGGAATCATTTGGGTCCAAAGTGGGATAACTTCTTAATCCTAGCTCCTATGATGTTGATTCAACTTCAGGGCGATTCTAAACTGATTAATGAGTCAGGGCAAAACTTCTGATATCCGGCTTCATTCAGGTTTGATTAAAATCATGTAGAAACTTCAATATCTACAAACTGGGTAAACTGGAATCACTTGGGTCCAAAGTGGGATAACTTCTTAATCCTAGCTCCTATGATATTGATTCAACTTCAGGGTGATTCTAAACTGATTAAAGTGTCAGGATATAGATTCTTATATCCGGATTGATTCAGGTATGATTAGAAAGTTGAATAAACTGCCATCTCTACAAACAGGGTAAAATATAATCATTTGGGTCCAAAGTGGAATAACTTCTTAATCCTAGCTCCTATGATGTTGATTCAACTTCAGGGTGATTCTAAACTTATTAATGAATCAGGATAAAGCCTCTTATATCCGGATTCATTCAGGTTTGGTTACAATCATGTAGAAACTTCCATATCTACAAACTGGGTAAACTGGAATCACATGGGTCCAAAGTGGGATAACTTCTTAATTCTAGCTCCTATGATATTGATTTAACTTCAGGGTGATTCTAAACTGATTAATGAGTCAGGATAAAGCTTCTTATATCCTGATTCAATTAGGTTTGATTACAAACATGTAGAAACTTCCATATCTACAAACTGGGTAAACTGGAATCACTTGAGTCCAAAGTGGGATAACTTCTTAATCCTAGCTCCTATGATATTGATTCAACTTCAGGGTGATTCTAAACTGATTAAAGTGTCAGGATATAGATTCTTATATCCGGATTCATTCAGGTATGATAAGAAAGTTGAAGAAACTGCCATCTCTACAAACAGGGTAAACTGGAATCATTTGGGTCCAAAGTGGAATAACTTCTTAATCCTAGCTCCTATGATGTTGATTCAACTTCAGGGTGATTCTAAACTGATTAATGAATCAGGATAAAGCTTCTTATATCCGGATTCATTCAGGTTTGATTACAATCATGTAGAAACTTCCATATCTACAAACTGGGTAAACTGGAATCACTTGGGTCCAAAGTGGGATAACTTCTTAATCCTAGCTCCTATGATATTGATTCAACTTCAGGGTGATTCTAAACTGATTAAAGTGTCAGGATATAGATTCTTATATAAGGATTCATTCAGGTATGATAAGAAAGTTGAAGAAAATGCCATGTCTACAAACAGGGAAAACAGGAATCATATGGGTCCAAAGTGGGATAACTTCTTAATCCTAGCTCCTATGATGTTGATTCAACTTCAGGGTGATTCTAAACTGATTAATGAGTCAGGGTAAAGCTTCTTATATCCGGATTCATTCAGGTTTGATTACAATCATGTAGAAACTTCAATATCTACAAACTTGGTAAACTGGAATCACTTGGGTCCAAAGTGGGATAACTTCTTATTCCTAGCTCCTATGATATTGATTCAACTTCAGGGTGATTCTTAACTGATTAAAGTGTCAGGATATAGATTCTTATATCCGGATTCATTCAGGTATGATAAGAAAGTTGAAGAAACTGCCATCTCTACAAACAGGGTAAACTAGAATCATTTGGGTCCAAAGTGGAATAACTTCTTAATCCTAGCTCCTATGATGTTGATTCAACTTCAGGGTGATTCTAAACTGATTAATGAATCAGGATAAAGCTTCTTATATCCGGATTCATTCAGGTTTGATTACAATCATGTAGAAACTTCCATATCTACAAACTGGGTAAACTGGAATCACTTGGGTCCAAAGTGGGATAACTTCTTAATCCTAGCTCCTATGATATTGATTAAACTTCAGGGTGATTCTAAACTGATTAAAGTGTCAGGATATAGATTCTTATATCCGCATTCATTCAGGTATGATTAGAAACATGAAGAAACTGCCATATCTACAAACAGGAAAAACTGGAATCATTTGGGTCCAAAGTGGGATAACTTCTTAATCTTAGCTCCTATGATGTTGATTCAACTTCAGGGTGATTCTAAACTGATTAATGAGTCAGGGTAAAGCTTCTTATATCCGGATTCATTCAGGTTTGATTACAATCATGTAGAAACTTCCATATCTACAAATTGGGTAAATTGGAATCACTTGGATCAAAAATGGGATAACTTCTTAATCCTAGCTCCTATGATATTGATTTAACTTCAGGGTGATTCTAAACTGATTAATGAGTCAGGATAAAGGTTCTTATATCCGGATTCATTCAGGTTTGATTACAATCATGTAGAAACTTCCATATCTACAAACTGGGTAAACTGGAATCACTTGGGTCCAAAGTGGGACAACTTCTTAATCCTAGCTCCTATGATATTGATTCAACTTCAGGGTGATTCTAAATTGATTAAAGTGTCAGGATATAGATTCTTATATCCGGATTCATTCAGGTATGATTAGAAAGTTGAAGAAACTGCCATCTCTACAAACAGGGTAAACTGGAATCATTTGGGTCCAAAGTGGGATAACTTCTTAATCCTAGCTCCTATGATGTTGATTCAACTTCAGGATGATTCTAAACTGATTAATGAATCAGGATAAAGCTTCTTATATCCGGATTCATTCAGGTTTGATTACAATCATATAGAAACTTCCATATCTACAAACCGGGTAAAGTGGAATCACTTGGGTCCAAAGTGGGATAACTTCTTAATCCTAGCTCCCATGATATTGATTAAACTTCAGGGTGATTCTGAACTGATTAAAGTTTCAGGATATAGATTCTTATATCCGGATTCATTCAGGTATGATTAGAAAGTTGAAGAAACTGCCATCTCCACAAACAGGGTAAACTGGAATCATTTGGGTCCAAAGTGGGATAACTTCTCAATCCTAGCTCCTATGATGTTTATTCAACTTCAGGGTGATTCTAAACTGATTAATGAGCCAGGGTAAAGCTTCTTATATCCGGATTCATTCAGGTTTGATTACAATCATGTAGAAACTTCCATATCTACAAACTGGGTAAACTGGAATCACATGGGTCCAAAGTGGGATAACTTATTAATTCTAGCTCCTATGATATTGATTTAACTTCAGGGTGATTCTAAACTGATTAATGAGTCAGGATAAAGCTTCTTATATCCGGATTCATTCAGGTATGATTACAAATATGTAGAAACTTCCATATCTACAAACTGGGTAAACTGGAATCACATGGTTCCAAAGTTGGATAACTTCTTAATCCTAGCTCCTATGATATTGATTCAACTTCAGGGTGATTCTAAACTGATTAAAGGGTCAGGATATAGATTCTTATATCCGGATTCATTCAGGTATGATTAGAAACTTGAAGAAACTGCCATATCTACAAACAGGGAAAACTGGAATCATTTGGGTCCAAAGTGGGATAACTTCTTAATCCTAGCTCCTATGATATTGATTCAACTTCAGGGTGATTCTAAACTGATTAATGAGTCAGAATAAAGCTCCTTATATGCGGATTCATTCATGTTTGATTAGAATCTTGAAGAAACTGCCATATCTACAAACCGGGTAAACTGGAATCACATGGGTCCAAAGTGGGATAACTTCTTAATCCTAGCTCCTATGATATTGATTCAACTTCAGGGTGATTCTAAACTGATTAAAGTGTCATGATATATATTCTTATATCCGGATTCATTCAGGTATGATAAGAAAGTTGAAGAAACTGCCATATCTACAAACAGGGAAAACTGGAATCATTTGGGTCCAAAGTGGGATAACTTCTTAATCCTAGCTCCTATGATGTTGATTCAACTTCAGGGTGATTGTAAACTTATTAATGAATCAGGATAAAGCTTCTTATATCTGGATTCATTCAGGTTTGATTACAATCATGTAGAAACTTCCATATCTACAAACTGGGTAAACTGGAATCACATGGGTCCAAAGTGGGATAACTTCTTAATCCTAGCTCCTATGATATTGATTCAACTTCAGGGTGATTCTAAACTGATTAAAGTGTCAGGATATAGATTCTTATATCCGGATTCATTCAGGTATGATTAGAAATTTGAAGAAACTGCCATATCTACAAACAGGGAAAACTGGAATCATTTGGGTCCAAAGTGGGATAACTTCTTAATCCTAGCTCCTATGATGTTGATTCAACTTCAGGGCGATTCTAAACTGATTAATGAGTCAGGGTAAAACTTCTTATATCCGGCTTCATTCAGGTTTGATTAAAATCATGTAGAAACTTCAATATCTACAAACTGGGTAAACTGGAATCACTTGGGTCCAAAGTGGGATAACTTCTTAATCCTAGCTCCTATGATATTGATTCAACTTCAGGGTGATTCTAAACTGATTAAAGTGTCAGGATATAGATTCTTATATCCGGATTCTGGTGTAGCCCTGGAATGGCTATCTCTCCCTGGATCACTTGAAGGGGGTGTGGGTGGATGAAAGGTGATGAATATGGTCTTCTCCTCAAAGCTATGGAATGCTCTAAAGATGTTTCTTTCTGCTCCACAGACACAGGATCACCCTGCTTAGTGTCTCGGATGGATTACAGAGATAATCCTTGCAAACAGAGAATCAAAGACTCAATCTGTATCAAGGCCTGTGGATTGATGTGGGACACAAGAGATATGGCTCTTCTCCTGATACTCCAAGGCTTCTGATCTAGATATGACACACTAAATCAGAGAACCCAAGCTGGATATTACACACCAGCAGAATTGAGAGAAAACTCAAAACAAAGAGAAAAATGTCGATTCAAAGTTGTCTCTCTCTTGGCTGCTGCCATGAGTTTTAAAACAAAAACAAGGTCTAACCTAACCAATTTGGTTAGCCAAAAACGAAATCCCCTTCTAATCCCAATTAAAATTGGTTTACTAATCCTAATTGTCTTTGGTTTGAATTAAATGAAAACCAATGAAACCAAATAAGCCCAGCCCAATTACATTGCAATTAAATTAAACCAACAGGCTGGTTTGTCTTGATCTTCTTGTCTTGAACCTAACCCCCACGACCTTGGCTAGCTTCTGGAGCCTCTCCTTGATATGATCATGGACCAGCATGTTGATCAAGATGAAGATCTGGAAGGGCTTCCTATTCTGGAAGGGCTTCCTGAAGATTTGGAAGGGCTTCCTGAATTTCCACAAGCTGAAGAATATGATGCCTTAGCCATTCCTGAAGGTTCCAGCACTCGATCCAGAAGCATACTTATGATATCTTTGAAGCAAGAAGATTGTCTTGGTCGAAGCTTGATCAACCAAGACACACTTACCACCTTACCATCAAGCTGATCATCATCTAGGCAAGTGGCTTGGTGTACTCTTTTTCCCTTGGTTGGTTTTGTCCCAATTGGGTTTTCTAACTAAGGTTTTTAATGAGGCATCAAGTTCACTTACACATCTCCTAGATGATGTATCATGGGTGCATCTTGGATGCATTATCTATCTTATGATATATTTTAGACTATGGTTTTTATGTTATTTAGTTTTCGAAAACTCTTTAATGTTTGGTCTTTGTTAGAGTACCAAGGGAGCCTGTTCCTTTATTTCTTTTCAAGTTTCGAGACCTTGTGCATGTACAAGGGTTCTCCTTTATATTCTGGTCGTGGCCTCCCTTGATCAAATAAGAAATCTTTTATCAAAAACCTTTGTTTTCTCTTTTCTTCTTGTTCATCAAGTTGATTGAGTGTTGGTGTGTAATATCCAACTTCTGGTGTGTAATATCCAGAGACTAAGGGCTTTAGTGAGGTGTGTCATATCCGATCTAAGCCTAGGAGTATCAAGAAGCCTTTCCGCAGCCTCTTGTGTCACCATTCGATCCACTGCCTTTGAGAAACTTGAGTCTTTTGATTCGTTTCTGCAAAGGATTATCCCATCTTTTCCAGAGCAGCATCCTAGGATCTCTTCACTCCTCTTGTGCTCTAAGCCTTGATCTAGTAACTGGTCCACTCCACACACTGGCTGGCTCACTTTGTATATCTTTCTGGTTCTGGTTCTCTTCAGTATCCTCAGCTTCACACCTCTCTTCTAAGGTAGTCTCTTCACTCAGCTCCTCATCATCAGTATCCTCAGCTCCTCTTCAAGGTCTCTGGTCATGGCTACACCATCCCCTCCTCCTTTAAAAGGATTTGTCCTCAAATCTGAGCCTTATGCTAGAACCATTCTCCTTATGCTCCAAAAGCAATGCCTCTATTGCTATGAGAAATCTCAGCACATAAAGCTCCCCTCCAGGCTCAAACACAAAGAATTGCAAGCCTCTCACGTGTCTTAGATATCCAGGTGAGATGTTCCCATTGCAAACAACACTTAAGGCACACTGCTCCTTCTCATTGTTTAGCTTATATCTCAATGCTTCTGATTGAACTTCTCCCCACTGATACCAAGAACAAGCCTTCATCTTAGACTTCTGGGCACGTGGTCTCATCTTAGAGAAACCATAAACTAGCATTGCTTCTTCCTGATCATGTAAGAACCCTTCCAACTCAAGTTTCAATGCTGCTGCTATTTGGATCAGATTGCTGGTAATGCTTTTATGCACACAAAAGCTCCCTCCTGGTTTAAAAACAAGGTGTTGCAGCCCCTTAACAAACCTCAGATGATCCACTATGCTGGTCTGAATCCATACAGGAGGTCTGGTTAGTAGATCACAAGAAAACAATTCACTGATATCACCTTTTTGAACCATAGTTATAATTTCCAATTCATGAGATCCATCAAGCACTTCTTCTTCAGCTTGGTTTTGACCAGGCACGTGATCATACATAACTGATGGTCTCTCCTCTTGTTTCAGATGAATGTCCAAGCTGTTAGCTTGACAAAGTGTGGCCGGTTCTGATTCAAAATCTTGTTCCCTCTCACCTTGTTTTGCTGCAGTTTCTTCTTTATGCTCTGCTGGTTCCTTCTTGTAACAACTTTGCTCATCATCTCTTGATGCAGGACGTGGCAATGACTTCTTTTGAGGATTATTCACCACAGCAGTGAGTGATTGATTGATCATGTTCCTGAGTTGTTGCTTGAACTGTGGGCTTTGCAATTTCTCAAGATATGCTTGATGTACCTGCAATTTCTTTGCTGCATCACCACCATAATATGTCCTTGGCTCATCTTTTGGTGTTCTAGCACGTCCTTTAGCTGACCCAGATTGGCTCTGCATCCTTTCCAAATCAGTTTGACCATACCTCTTCGCTACAAACCTTTTCTTCATGACAGCCTTCATCTCATACCAAGAAGAAATCTGTTGCTCTCCATGCAGTCTCCTAGTATTAGTTGTCTGATACCACCAATCAAGTGCATAACCACATAAACCAGTAGATGCCAATTGAGCCTGCTTCTCTGCTGTGTACCCCTGAAACTTAATAATTAAATCCATCTCCTTTTCCCATTCTAGATATGTATCAGGATCAAAATCTCCATAGAAGAGTGGAATATGGATCTGTTTTTTTCTTCTTTGCAACTCCCTTGTTGCTTTGCTCTCAGCAATCTCTTCATAGTTTCTTTTGCTTTCAAAAGACATAGGACACTGCTGGATATGATTGATTTCGTGATCTTCAGCTAAGAAATAAAACCCTAACCTTCAAGTGGCTCTGGTACCACTTGGTGTAGCCCTGGAATGGCTATCTCTCCCTGGATCACTTGAAGGGGGTGTGGGTGGATGAAAGGTGATGAATATGGTCTTCTCCTCAAAGCTATGGAATGCTCTAAAGATGTTTCTTTCTGCTCCACAGACACAGGATCACCCTGCTTAGTGTCTCGGATGGATTACAGAGATAATCCTTGCAAACAGAGAATCAAAGACTCAATCTGTATCAAGGCCTGTGGATTGATGTGGGACACAAGAGATATGGCTCTTCTCCTGATACTCCAAGGCTTCTGATCTAGATATGACACACTAAATCAGAGAACCCAAGCTGGATATTACACACCAGCAGAATTGAGAGAAAACTCAAAACAAAGAGAAAAATGTCGATTCAAAGTTGTCTCTCTCTTGGCTGCTGCCATGAGTTTTAAAACAAAAACAAGGTCTAACCTAACCAATTTGGTTAGCCAAAAACGAAATCCCCTTCTAATCCCAATTAAAATTGGTTTACTAATCCTAATTGTCTTTGGTTTGAATTAAATGAAAACCAATGAAACCAAATAAGCCCAGCCCAATTACATTGCAATTAAATTAAACCAACAGGCTGGTTTGTAATATAAACCTCCCAAGGATGATGCACTCTAAGGTGGTGAGGGGATAAGCTTTGCATCCAAGAGACTGTGAAATCTCAAAGATCAAAGGATGTGGATTGAATGGCACACAAAGGCTGCGGATATTCCTTTGATTCACCAGTGGATCGATTCTCTAGATATTACACACCAAAGAAATCGACAGCTTGCTGGATATGACACACCAACAAGGAATGGATAGAGAGATGGATCGAGAGACGCCACAAAGATCTGTGAAAGGATCTATGATAAGTCTAAACCAGCCATGAACATAGATATGACACACCATGAACATGGAGTTCCAAAAATTACAAGACATCACATCTTGAAAGAGAGAAACTTCTCTGATTTTACTGAAAACAAAACTTATTATTATTCATGGTTTTTGGTCTCTTTTTATAGAGAATTACAAGTAATTTTCGTCCATAAAAGTATCCTAACATGCAGCACATCTTGGGAGTTGAAACCCAAACTCTATTCTGCATGCAAGAGAGAGAAACACACTTAAATAAATGCAATTTTGAATCTGGACGAAAATCAGTCTTCCTTGGATATTTTTGGGCTGAAACCAATTTTCTGGGCTTCTCTGATGGACCAAGATTGTAGAACAATTGGGCTTGTGTCTTTATTCAATCTGGTCTGGTCGGAATTGTTCATTGAATGCGCATAGGTCCAAGTTCGCGTAAACTGAAGATCACCTGTTTTGTAACTCCTCCGTCTCAACTCCGTTTGATCTGATTCTTCTTCATGGAGCTTTGTAATTGAGCTGAGCACATTCTCCAAGTGATTTCATGCGTAGAAGCCTCGTGGTTTGGAAGATATGATTCAAACAATGAACGTATATCTTTACTGCTTCCCATGATCATATCAGTTTGTCTTGATCTTCTTGTCTTGAACCTAACCCCCACGACCTTGGCTAGCTTCTGGAGCCTCTCCTCTTGTGCTCTAAGCCTTGATCTAGTAACTGGTCCACTCCACACACTGGCTGGCTCACTTTGTATATCTTTCTGGTTCTGGTTCTCTTCAGTATCCTCAGCTTCACACCTCTCTTCTAAGGTAGTCTCTTCACTCAGCTCCTCATCATCAGTATCCTCAGCTCCTCTTCAAGGTCTCTGGTCATGGCTACACCAGATTCATTCAGGTATGATTAGAAAGTTGAAGAAACTGCCATCTCTACAAACAGGGTAAACTATAATCATTTGGGTCCAAAGTGGAATAACTTCTTAATCGTAGCTCCTATGATGTTGATTCAACTTCAGGGTGATTCTAAACTTATTAATGAATCAGGATAAAGCTTCTTATATCCGGATTCATTCAGGTTTGGTTACAATCATGTAGAAACTTCCATATCTACAAACTGGGTAAACTGGAATCACATGGGTCCAAAGTGGGATAACTTCTTAATTCTAGTTCCTATGATATTTGATTTAACTTCAAGGTGATTCTAAACTGATTAATGAGTCAGGATAAAGTTTCTTATATCCTGATTCAATTAGGTTTGATTACAAACATGTAGAAACTTCCATATCTACAAACTGGGTAAACTGGAATCACTTGGGTCCAAAGTGGGATAACTTCTTAATCCTAGCTCCTATGATATTGATTCAACTTCAGGGTGATTCTAAACTGATTAAAGTGTCAGGATATAGATTCTTATATCCGGATTCATTCAGGTATGATAAGAAAGTTGAAGAAACTGCCATCTCTACAAACAGGGTAAACTGGAATCATTTGGGTCCAAAGTGGAATAACTTCTTAATCCTAGCTCCTATGATGTTGATTCAACTTCAGGGTGATTCTAAACTGATTAATGAATCAGGATAAAGCTTCTTATATCCGGATTCATTCAGGTTTGATTACAATCATGTAGAAACTTCCATATCTACAAACTGGGTAAACTGGAATCACTTGGGTCCAAAGTGGGATAACTTCTTAATCCTAGCTCCTATGATATTGATTCAACTTCAGGGTGATTCTAAACTGATTAAAGTGTCAGGATATAGATTCTTATATCCGGATTCATTCAGGTATGATAAGAAAGTTGAAGAAAATGCCATATCTACAAACAGGGAAAACATGAATCATATGGGTCCAAAGTGGGATAACTTCTTAATCCTAGCTCCTATGATGTTGATTCAACTTCAGGGTGATTCTAAACTGATTAATGAGTCAGGTTAAAGCTTCTTATATCCGGATTCATTCAGGTATGATAAGAAAGTTGAAGAAACTGCCATATCTACAAACAGGGAAAACTGGAATCATTTGGGTCCAAAGTAGGATAACTTCTTCATCCTAGCTCCTATGATGTTGATTCAACTTCAGGGTGATTCTAAACTGATTAATGAATCAGGGAAAAGCTTATTATATCCGGATTCATTCAGGTTTGATTACAATCATGTAGAAACTTCCATATCTACAAACTGGGTAAACTGGAATCACATGGGTCCAAAGTGGGATAACTTCTTAATTCTAGCTCCTATGATATTGATTTAACTTCAGGGTGATTCTAAACTGATTAATGAGTCAGGATAAATCTTCTTATATCCTGATTCATTCAGGTATGATTAGAAACTTGAAGAAACTGCCATATCTACAAACAGGGTAAACTGGAATCATTTGGGTCCAAAGTGGGATAACTTCTTAATCCTAGCTCCTATGATGTTGATTCAACTTCAGGGTGATTCTAAACTGATTAATGAGTCAGGATAAAGCTTATTATATCGGGATTTATTCAGGTTTGATTACAATCATGTAGAAACTTCCATATCTACAAACAGGGTAAACTGGAATCACTTGGGTCCAAAGTGGGATAACTTCTTAATCCTAGCTCCTATGATATTGATTCAACTTCAGGGTGATTCTAAACTGATTAAAGTGTCAGGATATTGATTCTTATATCCGGATTCATTCAGGTATGATAAGAAAGTTGAAGAAACTGCCATATCTACAAATAGGGAAAACTGGAATCATTTGGGTCCAAAGTGGGATAACTTCTTAATCCTAGCTCCTATGATGTTGATTCAACTTCAGGGTGATTATAAACTGATTAATGAATCAGGATAAAGCTTCTTATATCCGGATTCATTCAGGTTTGATTAAAATCATGTAGAAACTTCCATATCTACAAACTGGGTAAACTGGAATCACATGGGTCCAAAGTGGGATAACTTCTTAATTCTAGCTCCTATGATACTGATTTAACTTCAGGGTGATTCTAAACTGATTAATGAGTCAGAATAAAGCTTCTTATATCCTGATTCATTCAGGTTTGATTACAAACATGTAGAAACTTCCATATCTACAAACTGGGTAAACTTGAATCACTTGGGTCCAAAGTGGGATAACTTCTTAATCCTAGCTCCTATGATATTGATTCAACTTCAGGGTGATTTTAAACTGATTAAAGTGTCAGGATATAGATTCTTATATCCGGATTCATTCAGGTATGATTAGAAACTTGAAGAAACTGCCATATCTACAAACAGGGTAAACTGGAATATTTTGGGTCCAAAGTGGGATAACTTTTTAATCCTAGCTCTTATGATGTTGATTCAACTTCAGGGTGATTCTAAACTAATTAATGAGTCAGGATAAAGATTCTTATATCCGGATTAATTCAGGTTTGATTACACTCATGTAGAAACTTCCATATCTACAAACTGGTAAACTGGAATCACATGGGTCCAAAGTGGGATAACTTCTTATTCCTAGCTCCTTTGATATTGATTCAACTTCAGGGTGATTCTAAACTGATTAATGAGTCAGGATAAAGCTTATTATATCCGGATTTATTCAGGTTTGATTACAATCATGTAGAAACTTCCATATCTACAAACTGGGTAAACTGGAATCACTTGGGTCCAAAGTGGGATAACTTCTTAATCATAGCTCCTATGATATTGATTCAACTTCAGGGTGATTCTAAACTGATTAAAGTGTCAGGATATAGCTTCTTATATCCTGATTCATTCAGGTTTGATTACAAACATGTAGAAACTTCCATATCTACAAACATGGTAAACTGGAATCATTTGGGTCCAAAGTGGGATAACTTCTTAATCCTAGCTCCTATGATGTTGATTCAACTTCAGAGTGATTCTAAACTGATTAATGAATCAGGATAAAGCTTCTTATATCCGGATTCATTCAGGTTTGATTACAATCATGTAGAACTTCCATATCTACAAACTGGGTAAACTGGAATCACATGGGTCCAAAGTGGGATAACTTCTTAATTCTAGCTCCTATGATATTGATTTAACTTCAGGGTGATTCTAAACTGATTAATGAGTCAGGATAAATCTTCTTATATCCTGATTCATTCAGGTATGATTAGAAACTTGAAGAAACTGCCATATCTACAAACAGGGTAAACTGGAATCATTTGGGTCCAAAGTGGGATAACTTCTTAATCCTAGCTCCTATGATGTTGATTCAACTTCAGGGTGATTCTAAACTGATTAATGAGTCAGGATAAAGCTTATTATATCCGGATTTATTCAGGTTTGATTACAATCATGTAGAAACTTCCATATCTACAAACTGGGTAAACTGGAATCACTTGGGTCCAAAGTGGGATAACTTCTTAATCCTAGCTCCTATGATATTGATTTAACTTCAGGGTGATTCTAAACTGATTAAAGTGTCAGGATATTGATTCTTATATCCGGATTCATTCAGGTATGATAAGAAAGTTGAAGAAACTGCCATATCTACAAATAGGGAAAACTGGAATCATTTGGGTCCAAAGTGGGATAACTTCTTAATCCTAGCTCCTATGATGTTGATTCCACTTCAGGGTGATTCTAAACTGATTAATGAATCAGGATAAAGCTTCTTATATCCGGATTCATTCAGGTTTGATTACAATCATGTAGAAACTTCCATATCTACAAACTGGGTAAACTGGAATCACATGGGTCCAAAGTGGGATAACTTTTTAATTCTAGCTCCTATGATATTGATTTAACTTCAGGGTGATTCTAAACTGATTAATGAGTCAGGATAAAGCTTCTTATATCCTGATTCATTCATGTTTGATTACAAACATGTAGAAACTTCCATATCTACAAACTGGGTAAACTTGAATCACTTGGGTCCAAAGTGGGATAACTTCTTAATCCTAGCTCCTATGATATTGATTCAACTTCAGGGTGATTTTAAACTGATTAAAGTGTCAGGATATAGATTCTTATATCCGGATTCATTCAGGTATGATTAGAAACTTGAAGAAACTGCCATATCTACAAACAGGGTAAACTGGAATTTTTTGGGTCCAAAGTGGGATAACTTCTTAATCCTAGCTATTATGATGTTGATTCAACTTCAGGGTGATTTTAAACTAATTAATGAGTCAGGATAAATATTCTTATATCCAGATTAATTCAGGTTTGATTACACTCATGTAGAAACTTCCATATCTACAAACTGGTAAACTGGAATCACATGGGTCCAAAGTGGGATAACTTCTTATTCCTAGCTCCTTTGATATTGATTCAACTTCAGGGTGATTCTAAACTGATTAATGAGTCAGGATAAAGCTTATTATATCCGGATTTATTCAGGTTTGATTACAATCATGTAGAAACTTCCATATCTACAAACTGGGTAAACTGGAATCACTTGGGTCCAAAGTGAGATAACTTCTTAATCATAGCTCCTATAATATTGATTCAACTTCAGGGTGATTCTAAACTGATTAAAGTGTCAGGATATAGCTTCTTATATCCTGATTCATTTAGGTTTGATTACAAACATGTAGAAACTTCCATATCTTCAAACAGGGTAAACTGGAATCATTTGGGTCCAAAGTGGGATAACTTCTTAATCCTAGCTCCTATGATGTTGATTCAACTTCAGGGTGATTCTAAAATGAGTAATGAATCAGGATATAAGAAGCTTTATCCTGACTCATTAATCAGTTTAGAATCACCCTGAAGTTAAATCAATATCATAGGAGCTAGAATTAAGAAGTTATCCCACTTTGGACCCATGTGATTCCAGTTTACCCAGTTTGTAGATATGGAAGTTTCTACAAACTGGTAAACTGGAATCACATGGGTCCAAAGTGGGATAACTTCTTATTCCTAGCTCCTTTGATATTGATTCAACTTCAGGGTGATTCTAAACTGATTAATGAGTCAGGATAAAGCTTATTATATCCGGATTTATTCAGGTTTGATTACAATCATGTAGAAACTTCCATATCTACAAACTGGGTAAACTGGAATCACTTGGGTCCAAAGTGAGATAACTTCTTAATCATAGCTCCTATAATATTGATTCAACTTCAGGGTGATTCTAAACTGATTAAAGTGTCAGGATATAGCTTCTTATATCCTGATTCATTTAGGTTTGATTACAAACATGTAGAAACTTCCATATCTTCAAACAGGGTAAACTGGAATCATTTGGGTCCAAAGTGGGATAACTTCTTAATCCTAGCTCCTATGATGTTGATTCAACTTCAGGGTGATTCTAAAATGAGTAATGAATCAGGATAAAGCTTCTTATATCCGGTTTCAATCATGTTTGATTACAATCATGTAGAAACTTCCATATCTACAAACTGGGTAAACTGGAATCACATGGGTCCAAAGTGGGATAACTTCTTAATTCTAGCTCCTATGATATTGATTTAACTTCAGGGTGATTCTAAACTGATTAATGAGTCAGGATAAAGCTTCTTATATCCTGATTCATTTAGGTTTGATTACAAACATGTAGAAACTTCCATATCTACAAACTGGGTAAACTTGAATAAATTGGGTCCAAAGTGGGATAACTTCTTAATCCTAGCTCCTATGATATTGATTCAACTTCAGGGTGATTCTAAACTGATTAAAGTGTCAGGATATAGATTCTTATATCTGGATTCATTCAGGTATGATTAGAAACTTGAAGAAACTGCCATATCTACAAACAGGGTAAACTGGAATATTTTGGGTCCAAAGTGGGATAACTTCTTAATCCTAGCTCCTATGATGTTTATTCAACTTCAGGGTGATTCTAAACTAATTAATGAGTCAGGATAAAGATTCTTATATCCGAATTCATTCAGGTTTGATTACACTCATGTAGAAACTTCCATATCTACAAACTGGGTAAACTTTAATCACTTGGGTCCAAAGTGGGATAACTTCTTAATCCTAGCTCCTATGATATTGATTCAACTTCAGGGTGATTCTAAACTGATTAAAGTGTCAGGATATAGATTCTTATATCCGGATTCATTCAGGTATGATTAGAAAGTTGAAGAAACTGTCATATCTACAAACAGGGAAAACTGGAATCATTTGGGTCCAAAGTGGGATAACTTCGTAATCCTAGCTCCTATGATGTTGATTCAACTTCAGGGTGATTCTAAACTGATTAATGAATCAGGATAAAGCTTCTTATATCCGGATTCATTCAGGTTTGATTACAATCATGTAGAAACTTCCATATCTACAAAATGGGTAAACTTGAATCACATGGGTCCAAAGTGGGATAACTTCTTAATTCTAGCTCCTATGCTATTGATTTAACTTCAGGGTGATTCTAAACTGATTAATGAGTCAGGATAAAGCTTCTTATATCCTGATTCATTCAGGTTTGATTACAAACAAGTAGAAACTACCATATCTACAAACTGGGTAAACCTGAATCACTTGGGTCCAAAGTGGGATAACTTCTTAATCCTAGCTCCTATGATGTTGATTCAACTTCAGGGTGATTCTAAACTGATTAATGAATCAGGATAAAGCTACTTATATCTGGATTCATTCAGGTATGATTAGAAACTTGAAGAAACTGCCATATCAACAAACAGGGTAAACTGGAATATTTTGGGTCCAAAGTGGGATAACTTCTTAATCCTAGCTCTTATGATGTTGATTCAACTTCAGGGTTATTCTAAACTAATTAATGAGTCAGGATAAAGATTCTTATATCCAGATTAATTCAGGTTTGATTACACTCATGTAGAAACTTCCATATCTACAAACTAGTAAACTGGAATCACATGGGTCCAAAGTGGGATAACTTCTTAATCCTAGCTCCTATGATATTGATTCAACTTCAGGGTGATTCTAAACTGATTAAAGTGTCAGGATATAGATTCTTATATCGGCATTCATTCAGGTATGATTAGAAAGTTGAAGAAACTGCCATCTCTACAAACAGGGTAAACTGGAATCATTTGGGTCCAAAGTGGAATAACTTCTTAATCCTAGCTCCTATGATGTTGATTCAACTTCAGGGTGATTCTAAACTGATTAATGAGTCAGGATAAAGCTTGTTATATCCGGATTCATCAGGTTTGATTACAATCATGTAGAAACTTCCATATCTACAAACTGGGTAAACTAGAATCACATGGGTCCAAAGTGGGATAACTTCTTAATTCTAGCTCCTATGATATTGATTTAACTTCAGGGTGATTCTAAACTGATTAATGAGTCAGGATAAAGCTTCTTATATCCTGATTCATTCAGGTTTGATTACAAACATGTAGAAACTACCATATCTACAAACTGGGTAAACTTGAATCACTTGGGTCCAAAGTGGGATAACTTCTTAATCCTAGCTCCTATGATGTTGATTCAACTTCAGGGTGATTCTAAACTGATTAATGAATCAGGATAAAGCTTCTTATATCCGGATTCATTCAGGTTTGATTACAATCATGTAGAAACTTCCATATCTACAAACTGGGTAAACTGGAATCACATGGGTCCAAAGTGGGATAACTTCTTAATTCTAGCTCCTATGATATTGATTTAACTTCAGGGTGATTCTAAACTGATTAATGAGTCAGGATAAAGATTCTTATATCCTGATTCGTTCAGGTTTGATTACAAACATGTAGAAACTTCCATATCTACAAACTGGGTAAACTTGAATCACTTGGGTCCAAAGTGGGATAACTTCTTAATCCTAGCTCCTATGATATTGATTCAACTTCAGGGTAATTTTAAACTGATTAAAGTGTCAGGATATAGATTCTTATATCCGGATTCATTCAGGTATGATTAGAAACTTGAAGAAACTGCCATATCTACAAACAGGGTAAACTGGAATATTTTGGGTCCAAAGTGGGATAACTTCTTAATCCTAGCTCTTATGATGTTGATTCAACTTCAGGGTGATTCTAAACTAATTAATGAGTCAGGATTAAGATTCTTATATCCGGATTAATTCAGGTTTGATTACACTCATGTAGAAACTTCCATATCTACAAACTGGTAAACTGGAATCACATGGGTCCAAAGTGGGATAACTTCTTATTCCTAGCTCCTTTGATATTGATTCAACTTCAGGGTGATTATAAACTGATTAATGAGTCAGGATAAAGCTTATTATATCCGGATTTATTCAGGTTTGATTACAATCATGTAGAAACTTTCATATCTACAAACTGGGTAAACTGGAATCACTTGGGTCCAAAGTGGGATAACTTCTTAATCATAGCTCCTATGATATTGATTCAACTTCAGGGTTATTCTAAACTGATGAAAGTGTCAGGATATAGCTTCTTATATCCTGATTCATTCAGGTTTGATTACAAACATGTAGACACTTCCATATCTACAAACTGGGTAAACTGGAATCACATGGGTCCAAAGTGGGATAACTTCTTAATTCTAGCTCCTATGATATTGATTTAACTTCAGGGTGATTCTAAACTGATTAATGAGTCAGGATAAAGCTTCTTATATCCTGATTCATTCAAGTTTGATTACAAACATGTAGAAACTTCCATATCTACAAACTGGGTAAACTTGAATCACTTGTGTCCAAAGTGGGATAACTTCTTAATCCTAGCTCCTATGATATTGATTCAACTTCAGGGTGATTTTAAACTGATTAAAGTGTCAGGATATAGATTCTTATATCCGGATTCATTCAGGTATAATTAGAAACTTGAAGAAACTGCCATATCAACAAACAGGGTAAACTGGAATATTTTGGGTCCAAAGTGGGATAACTTCTTAACTCCTATGATATTGATTCAACTTCAGGGTGATTCTAAACTGATTAAAGTGTCAGGATATAGCTTCTGATATCCTGATTCATTCAGGTTTGATTACAAACATGTAGAAACTTCCATATCTACAAACAGGGTAAACTGGAATCATTTGGGTCCAAAGTGGGATAACTTCTTAATCCTAGCTCCTATGATGTTGATTCAACTTCAGGGTGATTCTAAACTGATTAATGAATCAGGATAAAGCTTCTTATATCCGGATTCATTAAGGTTTGATTACAATCATGTAGAAACTTCCATATCTACAAACTGGGTAAACTGGAATCACTTGGGTCCAAAGTGGGATAACTTCTTAATCCTAGCTTCTATGATATTGATTCAACTTCAGGGTGATTCCAAACTGATTAAAGTGTCAGTATATAGATTGTTATATCCGGATTCATTCAGGTAAGATTAAAAAGTTGAAGAAACTGCCATATCTACAAACAGGGAAAACTGGAATCATTTGGGTCCAAAGTGGGATAACTTCGTAATCCTAGCTCCTATGATGTTGATTCAACTTCAGGGTGATTCTAAACTGATTAAAGTGTCAGGATATAGATTGTTATATCCGGATTCATTCATGTATGATTAGAAAGTTGAAGAAACTGCCATATCTACAAACAGGGTAAACTGGAATATTTTGGGTCCAAAGTGGGATAACTTCTTAATCCTAGCTCCTATGATGTTGATTCAACTTCAGGGTGATTCTAAACTAATTAATGAGTCAGGATAAAGATTCTTATATCCGGATTCATTCAGGTTTGATTACACTCATGTAGAAACTTCCATATCTACAAACTGGTAAACTGGAATCACATGGGTCCAAAGTGGGATAACTTCTTATTCCTAGCTCCTTTGATATTGATTCAACTTTGTTGACATGAAGACAAATAAAAGATTGAGAGCTAAGCATAAGGCAACCAGAGATAACAACAAGATAGGGATTCAAAGAGTGCAATTCGTTTAAGAGAAGCATCCAACCCTAACTTAGCTTGCAAGACAAGAGAAGACTTTATTTAATCAAGGAGAATTATTTAAGTGAGCCAGAAGTGTGGAGGATGTCGACATAAAAGGGAGAGAGACGTTGGAAGAGAGTCACGGGTTGGTTAAGGAGAGATCAGATCAGAGTGGACCGTTGTGACCTGTCGCTTTCTACTCGGCTGAACGAGCCTGATCGACCAGAACTCTCTCTTCTTTGTTTATTCTTATTTGTACTTCCCTTGTATTAAGTTTATTATTTTCTCTTGGCAACTTGCAGCCTTGTTGGTCTTTAAATAGGTTGTAATATGTTCTGAATCAATCAAGGAAATATGTTCCTCTTTATTCTCTTTATACATTTCGAAATATATCTCTCTCTCTCTCTCTCAGATTAATATCTCAATTGTTCTTGATAAATTTCTCAAACACTTCTCATAATTCATATAAGTTTTCATGGTATCAGAGCACTCAAGCTCTTTAAACCTATACCAACTTCCGCAAATTTACTCTTGTTTCTTTTAAATTTCATCCATCTCTCTTTGTTCTTGGCGATTTGAAGAAATGGAGGAAAACAACAATAACAACTACAGCAAGCAACTCAACATACCTGTGACCTTGAAAGGGATTAATTATCTCTTTTGGGCAAGGATGGTGAAGAGAGCCCTTGGAGGAAGAGGTTTATGGAAGTATGCCACAACAGATGGAGCTCCTAAACAAATCACTCAAGGAGAAGATGGAAGAGAGATAGTGGTGGTGGCTGATGAAGAAAAATGGGCTCAAGAAGATCTCATGGTACTCTCATCTCTCCTCAGCTCTCTTGAACCAGCAATCATGGAGTCTTACTCATACTGTGAGACCACTAAGCAACTGTGGGACACTCTCTACAAGGTGTATGGGAATGTGTCTAATCTAACCAAGGTCTTTGAAGTGAAGAAAGCACTCAATGATCTCAGCCAAGGAGATGTGGAGTTTCAACCCCATTTTGGCAAGTTCAGATCCCTTTGGGCAGAGCTAGAGATACTAAGACCACACACTGTGGATCCTGATGTTCTTTTAGCCAGGCGTGAAGAGGATAAGGTCTTTGGGATGCTACTCACTCTCAATTCATCCTATGGAGGACTTATCAAGCATATCCTAAGAGCTGATAAGCTTCCTGATCTAGATGATGTATGTGCACAAATCCAGAAGGAAGAAGGATCAGTGAACCTGTTTGGAAGCAAGAAAGACCTGAACATGGCTCATCAAGCTGAGGAAATGGTGGCTAACAAAGCCAGCTACAAGCAAGAGGATAAGAAGTCACTGTCATGTGATCACTGCAAGAAGAAGGGACACCTGAAGGACAAGTGCTGGATCTTACATCCCCACCTAAAGCCAAATAAGTTCAAGGAGACAAAGCCACAGTTCCAAGATGCAAGAGCCAACTTCTCAGCTGATGGTATTGAGCCAGCGACCCCAAACTCAACCTGTTCCAGCAGCCATGGTGGAGGAAGTGCTTTGGCATCTACCTCAGTGTATACCACACCAAGGCCTAACCTGGATGAGTTTATCAAGAGGTCTGACATGGAGGCTCTCATCAAGGCCTTAAAAGAATCTGGTATCTCTAAAACTCTTGGACTTTCTCTTAATGCTTCTCACACTGCTGGAAATGTTTTAAATATTTTAAAATCAGCTAAACCTTTAGTAATAGACTCTGGAGCCTCTCACCATATGATTAGTGATTTAAATTTGATTAAAAACATTGAACCAGCCTTAGGTAATGTGATGATAGCAAATGGTGATAAAATTCCCATAAAAGGTGTAGGAGATCTTAAGCTATTTGATAAAGAATCAAAAGCCTTTTATATGCCCACATTTGCCTCAAACTTGTTATCTGTTAAGAAAGTTACTAATGATTTAAATTGTCAAGTTACTTTCACCCCTAACAGTGTTTATTTTCAGGATATTGATTCTAGTAAGTTGATTGGAAAAGGTGTTACCAAGGGAGACTTGTACTTACTTGAGGACACAAGACCAGCAACCGATTTATCTAATGCATTTGTTTCAATTTCTGAATTCCCTAAAGATGTATTGTGGCATGCTAGATTAGGACACCCTCATTCTCATGCTTTGAACATCCTGTTGCCTAGTATTAATTTTAAAAGTGATTGTGAAGCTTGTATCTTAGGAAAACATTGTAGAAGTGTGTTTCCTAAATCCAAGACTATCTATGATAATTGCTTTGATTTAATTCATACTGATGTGTGGACTGCTCCATGTGTTTCTAGGGATAATTACAAGTACTTTGTGACCTTCATAGATGAAAAATCTAAGTATACTTGGATCACTTTGTTACCTTCTAAAGATAGAGTGCTAGAAGCCTTTAAAAATTTTCAAAATTATATCACTAATCACTTCCATGTCAAGATTAAAATTCTTAGATCAGATAATGGTGGTGAATACACTAGCACAGCCTTCAAACAACACCTAGCAGCCCATGGAATCATCCAACAAACTAGTTGTCCTTACACACCACAACAAAATGGTGTGGCAGAAAGAAAGAACCGCCATCTCATGGAAGTAGCCCGGAGCATCATGTTCCAGTCTAATGTACCTAAAAGATTTTGGGGAGATGCAGTTGTCACAGCCACTTACCTGATCAACCGCACGCCCACAAGAGTTCTCTCTGATTCCACACCATATGAGGTACTAAACAAAACCAAACCATCTATAGACCATATGCGTGTATTTGGGTGTGTGTGTTTTGTTTTTGTTCCAGGAGAGTTAAGGAACAAATTGGAAGCTAAGAGCACCAAGGCAATGTTTATTGGATACTCCACATATCAGAAAGGGTACAAATGCTATGTTCCAGAGACAAGAAGGGTACTAGTATCCAGGGATGTGAAATTTCTAGAGTCTCAAGGCTATTATGCTGAGAAGAGTTGGGAAGATGTTAAGGATCTATCTCAATCAGCCTCAGACAGAGCTAATAACCTGAGGATTATTATGGAAAGACTTGGCATCAGTCTACCATACTCACCAGCTCCGACCAGAGAGGATCCACCACAGGCCACAAAAGAGCAAGCTATGGAGGATGGGAACACTCCTCTTGATCCTGAGGGGGGAGAGAACACTGAGCAAGCTGAATCTGTACCAACTACACATGAAGAAAATCATGAAGAGGGCTCAGTATCACATGATCAAGATGAGCTATCAGAAGTTGATACACACATGGGCGAGCCAAGTAGAGTAGATGAGGCTGTAACTGACCAGATGCAACTTAGAAGAAGTACAAGAATCAGGAAACCAGCGTCTAACTGGAGCAATACAAGAGTTTACTTCAATGCTGAGGCAGTGGCTCATCCTACCAGTGCTGTGTGCTCTCTTGCTCACTATCCAGAGGAGCATCAAGCCTTTATCAGTGAACTGGATCAAGAATACATTCCAAGGACCTATGAAGAGGCTATGCAGCATAAGGAATGGAATGCATCAGTTGGAGATGAGATGGGAGCCATGATCAAAAACAATACATGGTTTGAAACTGCTCTCCCCAAAGGAAAGAAAGCAGTAACCAGTCGCCTCTTATACACAATCAAGTATGGAGCTAATGGAAAACCAGAGAGAAGAAAGACAAGATTAGTGGCTAGAGGGTACACTCAGGTCTATGGTGAAGATTATCTAGACACCTTTGCACCAGTGGCTAAACTACACACTATAAGGATACTTCTATCTCTTGCTGTCAACTTGGAGTGGGATCTATGGCAGATGGATGTCAAGAATGCATTCCTCCAAGGAGAACTAGAAGATGAAGTGTATATGAGACCACCTCCTGGTCTAGAAGACATGGTGAAACCAGGCAATGTCTTGAGATTGAAGAAAGCCATCTATGGACTAAAGCAATCACCAAGAGCCTGGTACCACAAGCTGAGCACAACACTCAATGGGAGAGGCTTTATAAAGTCCCAAGCTGATCACTCACTCTTCACATTGACCAACGACAAAGGCATTGTAGTCATCCTGGTGTATGTGGATGATATCATCATCACTGGTAGTAACCAGGAAGGTATCTCCTCAACTAAAGCTTTTCTTAAGAATGTCTTTGATATTAAGGATTTGGGAGAGTTAAAGTACTTCCTAGGGATTGAATTGTGCCGTTCTAAAGAGGGCCTTTTCTTATCACAAAGGAAGTACACACTTGATATTTTAAATGAGGCAGGAGATCTTGGGAATAGGCAGGCTAAGACCCCATTGGAGGAAGGCTACAAGGTACTGCGAGAGGGGGAGTATGATGCATCTCCCTTTACTGATGTTAAGAAGTACAGAAGAATGGTGGGAAAGCTCATCTATCTCACCATCACTCGGCCAGATGTGTGTTTTGCTGTGAATCAAGTAAGCCAGCATATGCAAACCCCAAAGATACATCACTGGAACATGGTGGAGAGGATCTTGAGATACTTAAGAGAAGCACCAGGTCAGGGAGTATGGATGGCGTGTAACAAGAACACTGAAGTTGTTGGGTATTGTGATGCTGATTGGGCTGGAGATAGAGTTGATAGGAGATCAACCACAGGCTATTGTACATTTCTTGGAGGAAATATGGTTACATGGAAGAGCAAGAAGCAGAAGGTGGTGTCATGCTCTAGTGCTGAAGCAGAATACAGATCCATGAGGAAGCTAACTAGTGAGCTAATCTGGATGAAGGGGCTGTTAAGAGACTTGGGTATTGAGATCACTACTCCAATGACCATGCATTGTGACAACCAGGCTGCAATACACATTGCATCTAACTCTGTCTTCCATGAGAGGACAAAGCATATAGAAGTAGACTGCCACAAGGTGAGACAAGCAGTGGAGCAGCAAGTGATCCTTCCATGCTACACAAGAAGTGAAGACCAGCTAGCTGACATCTTCACTAAGGCAGTAAGCATTAAGGTATGTGAGTCCATTCATCCGAGAATGGGTCTCATAGACCTCTCATGTCACTGATCTCTCCTCCATGAAGTGATCTACTCTTTTTCCTTGGCCTGGCTTTTATCCCATTGGGTTTTGCCTAGCTAAAGGTTTTAATGAGGGATTGCTTCATGGCTTCCAAGCTTGACTTGTTCTACATGGTCAAGCTTGAGGGGGAGTGTTGACATGAAGACAAATAAAAGATTGAGAGCTAAGCATAAGGCAACCAGAGATAACAACAAGATAGGGATTCAAAGAGTGCAATTCGTTTAAGAGAAGCATCCAACCCTAACTTAGCTTGCAAGACAAGAGAAGACTTTATTTAATCAAGGAGAATTATTTAAGTGAGCCAGAAGTGTGGAGGATGTCGACATAAAAGGGAGAGAGACGTTGGAAGAGAGTCACGGGTTGGTTAAGGAGAGATCAGATCAGAGTGGACCGTTGTGACCTGTCGCTTTCTACTCGGCTGAACGAGCCTGATCGACCAGAACTCTCTCTTCTTTGTTTATTCTTATTTGTACTTCCCTTGTATTAAGTTTATTATTTTCTCTTGGCAACTTGCAGCCTTGTTGGTCTTTAAATAGGTTGTAATATGTTCTGAATCAATCAAGGAAATATGTTCCTCTTTATTCTCTTTATACATCTCGAAATATATCTCTCTCTCTCTCTCTCTCAGATTAATATCTCAATTGTTCTTGATAAATTTCTCAAACACTTCTCATAATTCATATAAGTTTTCAAACTTCAGGGTGATTCTAAACTGATTAATGAGTCAGGATAAAGCTTATTATTTCCGGATTTATTCAGGTTTGATTACAATCATGTAGAAACTTCCATATCTACAAACTGGGTAAACTGGTATCACTTGGGTCCAAAGTGGGATAACTTCTTAATCCTAGCTTCTATGATATTGATTCAACTTCAGGGTGATTCTAAACTGATTAAAGTGTCAGGATATAGATTGTTATATCCGGATTCATTCAGGTATGATTAGAAAGTTGAAGAAACTGCCATATTTACAAACAGGGAAAACTGGAATCATTTGGGTCCAAAGTAGGATAACTTCTTAATCCTAGCTCCTATGATGTTGATTCAACTTCAGGGTGATTCTAAACTGATTAATGAGTCAGGGAAAAGCTTCTTATATCCGGATTCATTCAGGTTTGATTACAATCATGTAGAAACTTCCATATCTACAAACTGGGTAAACTGGAATAACTTGGGTCCAAAGTGGAATAACTTCTTAATCCTAGCTCCTATGATATTGATTCAACTTCAGGGTGATTCTAAACTGATTAAAGTGTCAGGATATAGATTCTTATATCCGGATTCATTCAGGTATGATTAGAAAGTTGAAGAAACTGCCATATCTACAAACAGGGAAAACTGGAATCATTTGGGTCCAAAGTGGGATAACTTCGTAATCCTAGCTCCTATGATGTTGATTCAACTTCAGGGTGATTCTAAACTGATTAATGAATCAGGATAAAGCTTCTTATATCCGGATTCATTCAGGTTTGATTACAATCATGTAGAAACTTCCATATCTACAAAATGGGTAAACTGGAATCACATGGGTCCAAAGTGGGATAACTTCTTAATTCTAGCTCCTATGCTATTGATTTAACTTCAGGGTGATTCTAAACTGATTAATGAGTCAGGATAAAGCTTCTTATATCCTGATTCATTCAGGTTTGATTACAAACATGTAGAAACTACCATATCTACAAACTGGGTAAACTTGAATCACTTGGGTCCTGAGATTTTTACAGAGATCTCTACTCTAGATGTGTTTGTGTGTAATAAGAGAGTGTTTGATGATTGTAGAGAGAGATTAAGGAAGAGATTAAAGACTTAGTAATCAAGACTATGAGACTAAGAGATTATAGAAACAAGATTAGAGATTGGTAACAAGATTAAGAACAAGAGTTTAGATTGATGAAGGAGGAGGGGAAACCCCACTCTCTCTCTTAAGGATTACAAAACGAGTTTAAGAGGCTTATATATGCCTTTACACTTTGTAACTCATAAAACCCTAAGAATAAAGATAAGACATGAAGGGTAGAGATGTTCTGATTTGAATGGACGACCTGGATCAGTCTTGATGGTCTTTGCAAGCTGTATGATGATTGGCTGAGGCAGATCATGCTCCTGATTGGTTCCCTTAAGGCTCCCATGAACCTTGTTCACAAAGATGGCTAGATACATGGTCAAGGCTGCTTTTCCTTTACAGCTCTAAGACAGCCTGTCTTTGACCACGCCCTAGCTCTCCCTTATCCACACATGGTCACAAGATAACTCAGGTTTGTCTCCTCTTGTGCCCTAAGTTTGCACATCTCAATATCAGGTTGATCCGGAACAAGTACGGTCGATGGTACGGACCGCCTGTCCGTACCTCGCCCTATTTTTGCACATCTCTCCCAAACATCTCCAAAGGTCTAACCTGACTCGGTTTGGGTCGCCCTAAGTTTGCACGGTCCGTACCTCCTGTACGGATGTACTTCCCGGGACGCCCTAATCTTGCACATCCGACCAGACTCTCTTAAACACCTTCCATGTCTTCTTAAGATCAGTCTAAGCCTTCCTGAACTTGACTTCACCCATGATAGATACTTCAGGACACTCCTGAAGCTTCTCTGAACTCTTTCTAGAGATCTCCTGAAGCTTGCCCTATTTATGTACAAGCTCCATTCATCTCTTCAGTTCAGGGTAAAGCTTCTTATATCCGGATTCATTCAGGTTTGATTACAATCATGTAGAAACTTCCATATCTACAAATTGGGTAAATTGGAATCACTTGGATCAAAAATGGGATAACTTCTTAGTCCTAGCTCCTATGATATTGATTTAACTTCAGGGTGATTCTAAACTGATTAATGAGTCAGGATAAAGGTTCTTATATCCGGATTCATTCAGGTTTGATTACAATCATGTAGAAACTTCCATATCTACAAACTGGGTAAACTGGAATCACTTGGGTCCAAAGTGGGACAACTTCTTAATCCTAGCTCCTATGATATTGATTCAACTTCAGGGTGATTCTAAATTGATTAAAGTGTCAGGATATAGATTCTTATATCCGGATTCATTCAGGTATGATTAGAAAGTTGAAGAAACTGCCATCTCTACAAACAGGGTAAACTGGAATCATTTGGGTCCAAAGTGGGATAACTTCTTAATCCTAGCTCCTATGATGTTGATTCAACTTCAGGATGATTCTAAACTGATTAATGAATCAGGATAAAGCTTCTTATATCCGGATTCATTCAGGTTTGATTACAATCATGTAGAAACTTCCATATCTACAAACCGGGTAAAGTGGAATCACTTGGGTCCAAAGTGGGATAACTTCTTAATCCTAGCTCCCATGATATTGATTAAACTTCAGGGTGATTCTGAACAGATTAAAGTTTCAGGATATAGATTCTTATATCCGGATTCATTCAGGTATGATTAGAAAGTTGAAGAAACTGCCATCTCCACAAACAGGGTAAACTGGAATCATTTGGGTCCAAAGTGGGATAACTTCTCAATCCTAGCTCCTATGATGTTTATTCAACTTCAGGGTGATTCTAAACTGATTAATGAGCCAGGGTAAAGCTTCTTATATCCGGATTCATTCAGGTTTGATTACAATCATGTAGAAACTTCCATATCTACAAACTGGGTAAACTGGAATCACATGGGTCCAAAGTGGGATAACTTCTTAATTCTAGCTCCTATGATATTGATTTAACTTCAGGGTGATTCTAAACTGATTAATGAGTCAGGATAAAGATTCTTATATCCGGATTCATTCAGGTTTGATTACACTCATGTAGAAACTTCCATATCTACAAACTGGTAAACTGGAATCACATGGGTCCAAAGTGGGATAACTTCTTATTCCTAGCTCCTTTGATATTGATTCAACTTCAGGGTGATTCTAAACTGATTAATGAGTCAGGATAAAGCTTATTATATCCTGATTCATTCAGGTTTGATTACAAACATGTAGAAACTTCCATATCTACAACATGGGTAAACTTGAATCACTTGGGTCCAAAGTGGGATAACTTCTTAATCCTAGCTCCTATGATATTGATTCAATTTCAGGGTGATTCTAAACTGATTAAAGTGTCAGGATATAGATTCTTATATCCGTATTCATTCAGGTATGATTAGAAACTTCAAGAAACTGCCATATCTACAAACAGGGTAAACTGGAATATTTTGGGTCCAAAGTGGGATAACTTCTTAATCCTAGCTCCTATGATGTTGATTCAACTTCAGGGTGATTCTAAACTAATTAATGAGTCAGGATAAAGATTCTTATATCCGGATTCATTCAGGTTTGATTACACTCATGTAGAAACTTCCATATCTACAAACTGGTAAACTGGAATCACATGGGTCCAAAGTGGGATAACTTCTTATTCCTAGCTCCTTTGATATTGATTCAACTTCAGGGTGATTCTAAACTGATTAATGAGTCAGGATAAAGCTTATTATATCCGGATTTATTCAGGTTTGATTACAATCATGTAGAAACTTCCATATCTACAAACTGGGTAAACTGGAATCACTTGGGTCCAAAGTGGGATAACTTCTTAATCCTAGCTCCTATGATATTGATTCAACTTCAGGGTGATTCTAAACTGATTAAAGTGTCAGGATATAGATTCTTATATCCAGATTCATTCAGGTATGATTAGAAAGTTGAAGAAACTGCCATATCTACAAAGAGGGAAAACTGGAATCATTTGGGTCCAAAGTGGGATAACTTCTTAATCCTAGCTCCTATGATGTTGATTCAACTTCAGGGTGATTCTAAACTGATTAATGAATCAGGATAAAGCTTCTTATATCCGGATTCATTCAGGTTTGATTACAATCATGTAGAAACTTCCATATCTACAAACTGGGTAAACTGGAATCACTTGGGTCCAAAGTGGGATAACTTCTTAATCCTAGCTCCTATGATATTGATTCAACTTCAGGGTGATTCTAAACTGATTAAAGTGTCAGGATATAGATTCTTATATCCAGATTCATTCAGGTATGATTAGAAAGTTGAAGAAACTGCCATATCTACAAAGAGGGAAAACTGGAATCATTTCGGTCCAAAGTGGGATAACTTCTTAATCCTAGCTCCTATGATGTTGATTCAACTTCAGGGTGATTCTAAACTGATTAATGAATCAGGATAAAGCTTCTTATATCCAGATTCATTCAGGTATGATTAGAAAGTTGAAGAAACTGCCATATCTACAAAGAGGGAAAACTTGAATCACTTGGGTCCTGAGATTTTTACAGAGATCTCTACTCTAGATGTGTTTGTGTGTAATAAGAGAGTGTTTGATGATTGTAGAGAGAGATTAAGGAAGAGATTAAAGACTTAGTAATCAAGACTATGAGACTAAGAGATTATAGAAACAAGATTAGAGATTGGTAACAAGATTAAGAACAAGAGTTTAGATTGATGAAGGAGGAGGGGAAACCCCACTCTCTCTCTTAAGGATTACAAAACGAGTTTAAGAGGCTTATATATGCCTTTACACTTTGTAACTCATAAAACCCTAAGAATAAAGATAAGACATGAAGGGTAGAGATGTTCTGATTTGAATGGACGACCTGGATCAGTCTTGATGGTCTTTGCAAGCTGTATGATGATTGGCTGAGGCAGATCATGCTCCTGATTGGTTCCCTTAAGGCTCCCATGAACCTTGTTCACAAAGATGGCTAGATACATGGTCAAGGCTGCTTTTCCTTTACAGCTCTAAGACAGCCTGTCTTTGACCACGCCCTAGCTCTCCCTTATCCACACATGGTCACAAGATAACTCAGGTTTGTCTCCTCTTGTGCCCTAAGTTTGCACATCTCAATATCAGGTTGATCCGGAACAAGTACGGTCGATGGTACGGACCGCCTGTCCGTACCTCGCCCTATTTTTGCACATCTCTCCCAAACATCTCCAAAGGTCTAACCTGACTCGGTTTGGGTCGCCCTAAGTTTGCACGGTCCGTACCTCCTGTACGGATGTACTTCCCGGGACGCCCTAATCTTGCACATCCGACCAGACTCTCTTAAACACCTTCCATGTCTTCTTAAGATCAGTCTAAGCCTTCCTGAACTTGACTTCACCCATGATAGATACTTCAGGACACTCCTGAAGCTTCTCTGAACTCTTTCTAGAGATCTCCTGAAGCTTGCCCTATTTATGTACAAGCTCCATTCATCTCTTCAGTTCAGGGTAAAGCTTCTTATATCCGGATTCATTCAGGTTTGATTACAATCATGTAGAAACTTCCATATCTACAAATTGGGTAAATTGGAATCACTTGGATCAAAAATGGGATAACTTCTTAGTCCTAGCTCCTATGATATTGATTTAACTTCAGGGTGATTCTAAACTGATTAATGAGTCAGGATAAAGGTTCTTATATCCGGATTCATTCAGGTTTGATTACAATCATGTAGAAACTTCCATATCTACAAACTGGGTAAACTGGAATCACTTGGGTCCAAAGTGGGACAACTTCTTAATCCTAGCTCCTATGATATTGATTCAACTTCAGGGTGATTCTAAATTGATTAAAGTGTCAGGATATAGATTCTTATATCCGGATTCATTCAGGTATGATTAGAAAGTTGAAGAAACTGCCATCTCTACAAACAGGGTAAACTGGAATCATTTGGGTCCAAAGTGGGATAACTTCTTAATCCTAGCTCTTATGATGTTGATTCAACTTCAGGATGATTCTAAACTGATTAATGAATCAGGATAAAGCTTCTTATATCCGGATTCATTCAGGTTTGATTACAATCATGTAGAAACTTCCATATCTACAAACCGGGTAAAGTGGAATCACTTGGGTCCAAAGTGGGATAACTTCTTAATCCTAGCTCCCATGATATTGATTAAACTTCAGGGTGATTCTGAACAGATTAAAGTTTCAGGATATAGATTCTTATATCCGGATTCATTCAGGTATGATTAGAAAGTTGAAGAAACTGCCATCTCCACAAACAGGGTAAACTGGAATCATTTGGGTCCAAAGTGGGATAACTTCTCAATCCTAGCTCCTATGATGTTTATTCAACTTCAGGGTGATTCTAAACTGATTAATGAGCCAGGGTAAAGCTTCTTATATCCGGATTCATTCAGGTTTGATTACAATCATGTAGAAACTTCCATATCTACAAACTGGGTAAACTGGAATCACATGGGTCCAAAGTGGGATAACTTCTTAATTCTAGCTCCTATGATATTGATTTAACTTCAGGGTGATTCTAAACTGATTAATGAGTCAGGATAAAGATTCTTATATCCGGATTCATTCAGGTTTGATTACACTCATGTAGAAACTTCCATATCTACAAACTGGTAAACTGGAATCACATGGGTCCAAAGTGGGATAACTTCTTATTCCTAGCTCCTTTGATATTGATTCAACTTCAGGGTGATTCTAAACTGATTAATGAGTCAGGATAAAGCTTATTATATCCTGATTCATTCAGGTTTGATTACAAACATGTAGAAACTTCCATATCTACAACATGGGTAAACTTGAATCACTTGGGTCCAAAGTGGGATAACTTCTTAATCCTAGCTCCTATGATATTGATTCAATTTCAGGGTGATTCTAAACTGATTAAAGTGTCAGGATATAGATTCTTATATCCGTATTCATTCAGGTATGATTAGAAACTTCAAGAAACTGCCACATCTACAAACAGGATAAACTGGAATATTTTGGGTCCAAAGTGGGATAACTTCTTAATCCTAGCTCCTATGATGTTGATTCAACTTCAGGGTGATTCTAAACTAATTAATGAGTCAGGATAAAGATTCTTATATCCGGATTCATTCAGGTTTGATTACACTCATGTAGAAACTTCCATATCTACAAACTGGTAAACTGGAATCACATGGGTCCAAAGTGGGATAACTTCTTATTCCTAGCTCCTTTGATATTGATTCAACTTCAGGGTGATTCTAAACTGATTAATGAGTCAGGATAAAGCTTATTATATCCGGATTTATTCAGGTTTGATTACAATCATGTAGAAACTTCCATATCTACAAACTGGGTAAACTGGAATCACTTGGGTCCAAAGTGGGATAACTTCTTAATCCTAGCTCCTATGATATTGATTCAACTTCAGGGTGATTCTAAACTGATTAAAGTGTCAGGATATAGATTCTTATATCCAGATTCATTCAGGTATGATTAGAAAGTTGAAGAAACTGCCATATCTACAAAGAGGGAAAACTGGAATCATTTGGGTCCAAAGTGGGATAACTTCTTAATCCTAGCTCCTATGATGTTGATTCAACTTCAGGGTGATTCTAAACTGATTAATGAATCAGGATAAAGCTTCTTATATCCGGATTCATTCAGGTTTGATTACAATCATGTAGAAACTTCCATATCTACAAACTGGGTAAACTGGAATCACTTGGGTCCAAAGTGGGATAACTTCTTAATCCTAGCTCCTATGATATTGATTCAACTTCAGGGTGATTCTAAACTGATTAAAGTGTCAGGATATAGATTCTTATATCCAGATTCATTCAGGTATGATTAGAAAGTTGAAGAAACTGCCATATCTACAAAGAGGGAAAACTGGAATCATTTCGGTCCAAAGTGGGATAACTTCTTAATCCTAGCTCCTATGATGTTGATTCAACTTCAGGGTGATTCTAAACTGATTAATGAATCAGGATAAAGCTTCTTATATCCAGATTCATTCAGGTATGATTAGAAAGTTGAAGAAACTGCCATATCTACAAAGAGGGAAAACTGGAATCATTTGGGTCCAAAGTGGGATAACTTCTTAATCCTAGCTCCTATGATATTGATTCAACTTCAGGGTGATTGTAAACTGATTAATGAGTCAGGATAAAGCTTCTTATATCCGGATTCATTCAGGTTTGATTACAATCATGTAGAAACTTCCATATCTACAAACTGGTAAACTGGAATCACATGGGTCCAAAGTGGGATAACTTCTTATTCCTAGCTCCTTTGATATTGATTCAACTTCAGGGTGATTCTAAACTGATTAATGAGTCAGGATAAAGCTTATTATATCCTGATTCATTCAGGTTTGATTACAAACATGTAGAAACTTCCATATCTACAACATGGGTAAACTTGAATCACTTGGGTCCAAAGTGGGATAACTTCTTAATCCTAGCTCCTATGATATTGATTCAATTTCAGGGTGATTCTAAACTGATTAAAGTGTCAGGATATAGATTCTTATATCCGTATTCATTCAGGTATGATTAGAAACTTCAAGAAACTGCCATATCTACAAACAGGGTAAACTGGAATATTTTGGGTCCAAAGTGGGATAACTTCTTAATCCTAGCTCCTATGATGTTGATTCAACTTCAGGGTGATTCTAAACTAATTAATGAGTCAGGATAAAGATTCTTATATCCGGATTCATTCAGGTTTGATTACACTCATGTAGAAACTTCCATATCTACAAACTGGTAAACTGGAATCACATGGGTCCAAAGTGGGATAACTTCTTATTCCTAGCTCCTTTGATATTGATTCAACTTCAGGGTGATTCTAAACTGATTAATGAGTCAGGATAAAGCTTATTATATCCGGATTTATTCAGGTTTGATTACAATCATGTAGAAACTTCCATATCTACAAACTGGGTAAACTGGAATCACTTGGGTCCAAAGTGGGATAACTTCTTAATCCTAGCTCCTATGATATTGATTCAACTTCAGGGTGATTCTAAACTGATTAAAGTGTCAGGATATAGATTCTTATATCCAGATTCATTCAGGTATGATTAGAAAGTTGAAGAAACTGCCATATCTACAAAGAGGGAAAACTGGAATCATTTGGGTCCAAAGTGGGATAACTTCTTAATCCTAGCTCCTATGATGTTGATTCAACTTCAGGGTGATTCTAAACTGATTAATGAATCAGGATAAAGCTTCTTATATCCGGATTCATTCAGGTTTGATTACAATCATGTAGAAACTTCCATATCTACAAACTGGGTAAACTGGAATCACTTGGGTCCAAAGTGGGATAACTTCTTAATCCTAGCTCCTACGATATTGATTCAACTTCAGGGTGATTCTAAACTGATTAAAGTGTCAGGATATAGATTCTTATATCCAGATTCATTCAGGTATGATTAGAAAGTTGAAGAAACTGCCATATCTACAAAGAGGGAAAACTGGAATCATTTGGGTCCAAAGTGGGATAACTTCTTAATCCTAGCTCCTATGATGTTGATTCAACTTCAGGGTGATTCTAAACTGATTAATGAATCAGGATAAAGCTTCTTATATCCGGATTCATTCAGGTTTGATTACAATCATGTAGAAACTTCCATATCTAAAAACTGGGTAAACTGGAATCACTTGGATCAAAAATGGGATAACTTCTTAATCCTAGCTCCTTTGATATTGATTCAACTTCAGGGTGATTCTAAACTGATTAAGGAGTCAGGATAAATCTTATTATTTCCGGATTTATTGAGGTTTGATTACAATCATGTAGAAACTTCCATATCTACAAAATGGGTAAATTGGAATCACTTGGGTCCAAAGTGGGATAACTTCTTAATCCTAGCTCCTATGATATTGATTCAACTTCAGGGTGATTCTAAACTGATTAATGTGTAAGGATATAGATTCTTATATCCGGATTCATTCAGGTATGATTAGAAACTTGAAGAAACTGTCATATCTACAAATAGGGAAAACTGGAATCATTTGGGTCCAAAGTGGGATAACTTCTTAATCCTAGCTCCTATGATGTTGATTCAACTTCAGGGTGATTCTAAACTGATTAATGAATCAGGATAAAGCTTCTTATATCCGGATTCATTCAGGTTTGATTACAATCATGTAGAAACTTCCATATCTACAAACTGGGTAAACTGGAATCACTTGGGTCCAAAGTGGGATAACTTCTTAATCCTAGCTCCTATGATGTTGATTCAACTTCAGGATGATTCTAAACTGATTAATGAATCAGGATAAAGCTTCTTATATCCGGATTCATTCAGGTTTGAGTACAATCATGTAGAAACTTCCATATCTACAAACCGGGTAAAGTGGAATCACTTGGGTCCAAAGTGGGATAACTTCTTAATCCTAGCTCCCATGATATTGATTAAACTTCAGGGTGATTCTGAACTGATTAAAGTTTCAGGATATAGATTCTTATATCCGGATTCATTCAGGTATGATTAGAAAGTTGAAGAAACTGCCATCTCCACAAACAGGGTAAACTGGAATCATTTGGGTCCAAAGTGGGATAACTTCTCAATCCTAGCTCCTATGATGTTTATTCAACTTCAGGGTGATTCTAAACTGATTAATGAGCCAGGGTAAAGCTTCTTATATCCGGATTCATTCAGGTTTGATTACAATCATGTAGAAACTTCCATATCTACAAACTGGGTAAACTGGAATCACATGGGTCCAAAGTGGGATAACTTCTTAATTCTAGCTCCTATGATATTGATTTAACTTCAGGGTGATTCTAAACTGATTAATGAGTCAGGATAAAGATTCTTATATCCGGATTCATTCAGGTTTGATTACACTCATGTAGAAACTTCCATATCTACAAACTGGTAAACTGGAATCACATGGGTCCAAAGTGGGATAACTTCTTATTCCTAGCTCCTTTGATATTGATTCAACTTCAGGGTGATTCTAAACTGATTAATGAGTCAGGATAAAGCTTATTATATCCTGATTCATTCAGGTTTGATTACAAACATGTAGAAACTTCCATATCTACAACATGGGTAAACTTGAATCACTTGGGTCCAAAGTGGGATAACTTCTTAATCCTAGCTCCTATGATATTGATTCAATTTCAGGGTGATTCTAAACTGATTAAAGTGTCAGGATATAGATTCTTATATCCGTATTCATTCAGGTATGATTAGAAACTTCAAGAAACTGCCATATCTACAAACAGGGTAAACTGGAATATTTTGGGTCCAAAGTGGGATAACTTCTTAATCCTAGCTCCTATGATGTTGATTCAACTTCAGGGTGATTCTAAACTAATTAATGAGTCAGGATAAAGATTCTTATATCCGGATTCATTCAGGTTTGATTACACTCATGTAGAAACTTCCATATCTACAAACTGGTAAACTGGAATCACATGGGTCCAAAGTGGGATAACTTCTTATTCCTAGCTCCTTTGATATTGATTCAACTTCAGGGTGATTCTAAACTGATTAATGAGTCAGGATAAAGCTTATTATATCCGGATTTATTCAGGTTTGATTACAATCATGTAGAAACTTCCATATCTACAAACTGGGTAAACTGGAATCACTTGGGTCCAAAGTGGGATAACTTCTTAATCCTAGCTCCTATGATATTGATTCAACTACAGGGTGATTCTAAACTGAATAAAGTGTCAGGATATAGATTCTTATATCCAGATTCATTCAGGTATGATTAGAAAGTTGAAGAAACTGCCATATCTACAAAGAGGGAAAACTGGAATCATTTGGGTCCAAAGTGGGATAACTTCTTAATCCTAGCTCCTATGATGTTGATTCAACTTCAGGGTGATTCTAAACTGATTAATGAATCAGGATAAAGCTTCTTATATCCGGATTCATTCAGGTTTGATTACAATCATGTAGAAACTGTTAAGATGTAGTCAAGAATAAGATGAGGTGATCAGATTATGGAAGAGGAGATCATTTGAGAGGTGTTAAGAGGAAGTGCAAAGTTAGGGTGTGTCCGTACTGTACGGTCACTGTACGGACACTGTACGGATCAGGCAGGTGATTAAGAGTGGTGAAACCACTTAAGAAGAGATTTGGGTCGATGTGCAAATATAGGGCGGAGTGGTACGGACAGGCGGTCCGTACCGTCCGTACCGGGAAGAGACATCGACCAGTTTCACCATTTACCCGCGTAAATGGTTATTCGACCTTACCGCTTTACCACTTGGGATCCGACCGTTGTAAGAGAGTGAGGCGCGTCCTGACAGCCTGTCAGAGGCTGGAAAGAGCAACAGCATATTCCAAGATGCCATAAGCGTGTGACAACTCCCATTGGTCCGAGCCACTTAGCCGCGCCTCTCCCACATGTGTTTCAAATAGTTAAACCCTTGTTGTCTCTTCCTTTATATATATCTGTAACCTCTCAAACATTAATACTTACGCAGTCTTTGTTTATTCTTGAGTCTCCTTATGAATTCTCTCTAGACTTAAGACATTTCATACACAAATCTCTTAATCTCGTTACCAATCTTCTTTAATCTTCATCTATACCATTTATAACACTCAGATTAACTAAAAATATCATGGTATCAGAGCCAGGTTAGGAGATCTGAGTGCTCTTTTGTTACGTTCTTTAAAGATTCAAAGCTTGGATCTTTAAAGAGTTTTGGTCCCGGATCTTTGAAGAATATCACTGTCCGAGCTCAGTGAGTTCTTGGAGGTGTAGCTGCGGTTGTTCCAGTTCGTTGCTTTAAGGATTCAAAGATTGAATCTTTAAGGAGAGTGGAGGGTACGAAGCTTACTATACTGTCCGAGCTCAGTGTGGTCTACTTGGATACGTGTGAGGTTCTTTGAAGTTTCTACAAGATAAAGTTGTGTTCTTTGTAGATTGTTAAGCTTGTGAGATTGTTTCCGCTGCATTCTGGTTTGGTTTTGGCTTCTCAATCTCAAGATACACTCTGTAAGAAGACTAAAGGTGTTAGCTTTACTCGTTTAAAGGCTAAAGGTGTTCACTTTATCAAGATTTGAAGACAGAAAGGGTTACTTTGTTCGTTGAAGACTAAAAATGGAAGATGGTGTAAGTGGAGGTCACTACAACATGAAGGTGGCAGTTTGTTTCAAGGGAAACAACTACTTGGTGTGGTCTCGGATGGTGAGAACCGCTGTGGGGAGTAAGAAAGGGCTGTGGAAGCACATTACTCCAGGAGAAGCTCCAAAGCTGATTACTCAAGGAGAGATAGGAGAAGAAGCATCCGCGGATGCATTAGAGAAGTGGCAACAAGAAGACATGCTTGTCTTATCTGTTCTTCACGCATCCCTTGAGCCAGCTATCCTAGATGCGTATAGCTATTGTGAATCAGCTAAGGAGCTATGGGATACTTTGAAGAAGGTGTATGGGAATACATCAAATCTTAGCCGTGTGTTTGAGGTGAAGCTTGCTATCAACCAGCTGGTACAGGAAGACGTGGAGTTCACCAAACACTTGGGGAGGTTCAGATCACTCTGGTCTGAACTAGAGATGTTGAGGCCAAGCACTACTGATGCGGATGAGCTCAACAAGAGGAGGGAACAAGACAAGGTGTTCGGATTGCTCTTAACTTTGAATCCGGCGTATAATGGCTTGATCATGAAGCTACTGAGGGAGGATGACTTGCCTGATCTTGATACTGTGTGTGCAAGGATTCAAAGAGAGCAAGGTTCTATTGGGCTCTTTGGGAAGAAGGGAGAGTTGGGGCTAGCAAACAAAGCCATTGATCAGTCCGGGCAAGCTGATGCCACTGAACCGCAAGCTAACAAAGCTACCCAAGGGAAGTATGAGAAGTTCAGTGGGACGTGTGATCACTGTAAGAAGCAAGGGCACAAGAAGAACCAATGTTGGATCCTTCACCCCCACTTGAAACCAGCCAAGTTCATGAAGGACAAGGAGGCAAGGGCTAATGTTTCTGAGGTTTCAAGAGGAGGATCAGGTGTGGCAAGTACCAGTAAGAACCAGGACGTGAGAGGGCAGGCAGGAACAAGTGAGGAAAGGTCCTTGGTGGCATACTCCGGGGTTCCCAGCAACTACAACAACAATGATCACCAAGAATACCTCAAGAAGTCGGACCTTGACGCGCTTATCAAGCTCTTCAAGGACAATGGTAACAATTATGGGTATTCTTTTGGTGCTAAAGTAGTAGAAAATTCAATTGCAATGAGTAGACTTGATAGTATGGCTGATCATATAGATAGCGAATTCATCCATTCTAGTATTGGTGATATTGCTAGAGTTGATCATGAATTTAAACCGTCTAGTATTCTTGCTCTCATTGCTAGTAATCGTTCTACTAAGCCTCTTATTGTTGATTCTGGTGCATCTCATCATATGATTAGTGATGATAAGTTGATTAAAGACATCCTGCCTCATACTGGTCATGTTTTGATTGCCAATGGAGATAGAATTCCCATTAAGGGAATAGGAAAGCTTAGATTGTTTGATAAAGAGTCTAAAGCTTTATATATGCCTGATTTCACTTCTAATCTTTTATCTGTTAAGAAATGTGCTACTGATTTACAATGCAATGTGATCTTTAGTCCTTATGATGTGAAGTTTCAGGATATTAAAAGCAGCAAGTTGATTGGAAAAGGAGTTACCAAAGGAGATTTATACATGCTTGAAGATTTAGCTCCTGTTTCTAATATTAGCTGCTCGTTTACCTCTGTTTCTGCTTCTAGTTTAAGTAAAAATGCATTGTGGCATGCTAGATTAGGACACCCTCATAATAAGGCTTTTAAACTGATGGTGCCAGGTGTTTCCTTTGAGAATAAAGATTGTGAAGCTTGTATTTTAGGCAAGCATTGTAAAACTGTTTTTCCAAACTCAAGTACTATTTATGATAAGTGTTTTGATCTTATTCATTCTGATGTTTGGACTGCTCCTTGCTTATCTAGGGAAAATCATAAGTATTATGTCACTTTCATTGATGAAAAATCCAAATACACCTGGTTAACCTTAATTCCAACCAAAGATAGGGTACTTGATGCATTTAAAAATTTTCAAGCTTATGTAACTAACCAATATCATGCCAAGATTAAGATTTTCAGGTCTGATAATGGTGGTGAGTACACTGGAAATGCATTCAAGCAACACTTATCACAGCACGGCATCTTACACCAAACGAGTTGCCCTTATACTCCTCAGCAAAATGGCGTGGCAGAGAGGAAGAATAGACATCTCATGGAAGTGGCAAGAACACTCCTTCTCCACTGTAAGGTTCCTAAACGCTTTTGGGGTGATGCTGTGGTTACTGCCTGTTACTTGATAAACAGGACACCGACTTTGGTTCTTCATGGAAAGGCTCCGTTTGAAGTTTTGAATCAGTACAAGCCAGTACTGGATCACATGAGAGTTTTTGGGTGTCTTTGCTATGTTATGGTTCCGGGTGATTTGAGAAACAAGTTGGAAGCTAGGAGTGTAAAGGCAGTGTTCATTGGGTACTCAACTACACAAAAGGGCTACAAATGTTATGATCCTGACACAAGGAGGGTGTTAGTATCAAGGGAAGTGAAGTTTATTGAAGAGAGGGGATATTATGAGGAGCAGAATCAGGAAGAACTGAGAGATCTCACCACGGATAGAGCCTCTGTTCTAAGAACCATTCTGGAAGGTCTTGGAATCAGTACAAGTCAAGATACGGGTGGTGCAAGAACAACTGGTTCAGGAGGCTCAGTTCCCGTGCAACCGGCACCAGTAACTTCCCACCTTGATCATGAGGGGGGCAGTGAATCAAGAACTCAAACACAAGAGAGTTCAAGTAGAGAGGAGAACTCTGGCAATTTCCATGATCAAGGTGGGTCAGGAGAGATGAACCAGGAGAGTGAGAGCAGTATTGTGGAGGAACAGCCGGGAGAGGAAGCAGTAATGCAAGAACAAGTTCCAACTGTTCCATTGAGGAGGAGTGAGCGGATTAGGAGGGATCCTTCCAACTGGGTAAACACGAGAGTGTACTACAATGCCCAGGCTGTGGAGCATCCTTCCCAAGCCGTTTGCTCTTTTGCTCATTATCCAGAAGAACACTACAGCTTTATGGTGAGCTTAGACGAGAGTTACGTCCCAAGAAGCTATGAGGAAGCCGTGTTGATCCAAGAGTGGAGAGATTCAGTTCAAGCAGAGGCTGATGCTATGATCAAGAATGATACTTGGTATGAGAGTGAGTTACCAAGAGGAAAGAAAGCTGTAACAAGTAGATGGATCTTCACCATCAAGTACAAACCTGATGGAACCATTGATAGGAGGAAGACCAGATTGGTTGCTAGAGGGTTTACACAAACGTATGGAGAAGACTATATTGATACTTTTGCTCCTGTGGCCAAGTTACACACCATCCGGATAGTACTATCCCTTGCTGTGAATCTTGGTTGGGATCTTTGGCAAATGGATGTGAAGAATGCATTCTTACAAGGGGAACTTGAAGATGAAGTCTATATGGTTCCACCTCCGGGTCTTGAGCACTTAGTGAAGAAGGGTAATGTCTTAAGACTCAAGAAAGCTATATATGGATTAAAGCAATCTCCTAGAGCCTGGTATCACAAGTTGAGTACCACACTGAATGGTAGAGGATTCGTGAAGTCAGAGCTTGATCACACATTGTTTACACTGACTACACCAAGAGGTATTGTGGCGCTTTTGGTGTATGTGGATGATATCATCATAACAGGAAGTGATAAGGGGGAGATAAAGGCAACTAAGGAGTATTTGAAATCAGTATTTGATATTAAGGACTTGGGAGAGATGAAATACTTCCTTGGGATTGAACTATGTAGATCTAAGGAGGGATTGTTCATTTCTCAAAGGAAGTATACTATGGATCTACTGAAGGAGGCAGGAGCCTATGGAGGGAAGACGGCTAAGATGCCTATGGAAGATGGGTACAAGGTCCCACGTGAGGGGGAGATTGAGGATAGCCAACCCTTTCATGATCCTAAGCAGTATAGAAAGCTTGTGGGAAAGCTTATATACCTTACCATCACACGGCCAGATATCAGTTTTGCTGTAAACCAAGTGAGTCAACACATGCAAGTCCCTAAGGAGCATCATTGGCGTATGGTTGAGAGGCTTTTGATGTATCTGAATGGAACACAAAGCCTTGGCGTATGGATGGGTTATAGTGGAAGCACAGAGATTGTTGGGTATTGTGATGCAGATTGGGCAGGAGATAGGGCTGATAGAAGATCTACAACCGGGTATTGCACTTTCATTGGTGGAAACTTAGTTACTTGGAAGAGTAAGAAGCAAAAGGTGGTGTCTTGCTCTAGTGCAGAAGCTGAGTATAGAGCAATGCTGAAGCTAACCAATGAATTGGTATGGATCAAAGGGATTCTGAAGCACTTGAAGGTTGAGCAGTCCACACCAATGACAATGCATTGTGACAATCAAGCCGCCATCCACATTGCTTCAAACTCTGTGTTTCATGAGAGGACAAAGCATATAGAGGTTGATTGTCACAAGGTGAGGCAGATGATTGTTCTTGGGGTTATTCTACCGTGTTACACAAGGAGTGAGGATCAGTTGGCAGATGTTTTCACTAAGGCAGCTAGGCAAAAGACAATGGAGTCCATACACATCAGGTTAGGACTCATTGATCTTGGGCCTAAGGACTAATCTATATACTCTCCTGATCATGTGAACTCTACTCTTTCCTCATTAAGGTTTTGTCCCATTGGGTTTTCTTTAATGAGGTTTTAATGAGGGAGTTCTCATGGTCCTTCCAAGCTTGACTTGTTCCACATGGTCAAGCTTGAGGGGGAGTGTTAAGATGTAGTCAAGAATAAGATGAGGTGATCAGATTATGGAAGAGGAGATCATTTGAGAGGTGTTAAGAGGAAGTGCAAAGTTAGGGTGTGTCCGTACTGTACGGTCACTGTACGGACACTGTACGGATCAGGCAGGTGATTAAGAGTGGTGAAACCACTTAAGAAGAGATTTGGGTCGATGTGCAAATATAGGGCGG
>JABCMI010000305.1:0-48718 GCA_026261945.1 Hirschfeldia incana
AGTCAAGAAGGGTAATGTGCTAAGGTTGAGGAAAGCTATCTATGGTTCAAGCAGTCTACAAGGGCGTGGTACAACAAGTTGAGCACTACACTGAAGGGGAAAGGGATTCAGGAAGTAGAATTGGATCACACTCTCTTTACCTTAACCAACACCATCTGGTATTGTGTGTTGCTGGTGTATGTGGATGATATTCATCATCACAGGAAGTGATAAGGAAGGAATCAAAGCTACAAAGGAGTATCTTAAGGCAAGCTTTGAGATTAAAGATTTGGGAGAACATGAAGTGACTTCCTTGGGATTGAACATAGAGATCAAAGGAAGGGTTGTTTATGTCTCAAAGGAAGTATGTAATTGATCTCTGAGGGAGCTTATGCATATGGAGGAAAGTACCAGCAAAAATGCCAATGGAGGATGGGTCAAGGTTCCACGTGAGGGGGAGATAGAGGATAGCAAACCATTTCATGATCCTAAGCTATACAGGAAGCTTGTAGGGAAGCTAATCTATCTCACCATTACAAGACCTGATGTGTGCTTTGCTGTGAATCAAGTGAGTCAGCACATGCAAGTTCCTAAGGAGCACCATTGGAGAATGGTTGAGAGGATCTTGATGTATCTGAATGGGACTACTGGTCTTGGAGTTTGGATGGGTTGTAACAAGAGTACTGAGGTTGTAGGCTATTGTGATGCTGATTGGGCTGGAGACAGAGCAGACAGGAAATCAACCACAGGCTATTGTACATTCATTGGTGGCAATCTTGTTACTTGGAAGAGCAAGAAGCAGAAGGTAGTATCTTGTTCAAGTGCTGAGGCTGAGTATAGAGCAATGCTGAAGCTTACAAACGAGTTGGTGTGGATAAAAGGGATTCTGAAGCATTTGGAGATTATTCAAGCAGCTCCAATGACGATGCATTGTGATAACCAAGCAGCTATTCACATTGCATCTAACTCAGTGTTCCATGAGAGAACAAAGCACATTGAGGTTGATTGTCACAAGGTGAGGCAGATGATGATACTTGGAGTGATTCTACCCTGCTATACACGAAGTGAGGATCAGTTGGCTGATGTGTTTACAAAGGCAGCTAGGCAAAAGACAATGGAGTCCATTCATATCAGATTGGGGCTCATTGATCTTTCGCCTAAGAGCTAGTTCATACACTCTCCTGATCATGTGATTTCTACTCTTTCCTCATTAAGGTTTTGTCCCAATGGGTTTTCTTTAATGAGGTTTTAATGAGGGAAATCTCATGGTCATTCCAAGCTTGACTTGTTTCACATGGTCAAGCTTGAGGGGGAGTGTTAAACTGAGCTGTGGAGAATAAATAAAAGTTACTGTGGTGAAAATAAGTTACTGTGGTAAAGAGAGAGGGAGGACTTACCACAGGTAACTATATCTTAGACACATGATCTGATGCACTGTAGAGGAGAAGAGGAAGCACCTACAGTGCCAAAGGAAGAAGGGAAGAGGTGCACACTGTTGGAAAGGAAGAAGCTAGGAGTATATTCCTTTTAGATGCTAAGTGAAGCCCTTGTAACACACTATTGTGCACTGTTGTAATCCCTTGCTTTCCCTTATTTGTAATTGGCGACTGCCCCCTTATTCATTAATGAGAATTTTGAGTCTCTCTCTAATCTCTCTCTTGTTCTTAATCTCTAATCTCTTATTCACCATTTAATCACCAGATTATAATTAAAATACTCTCAGATTATAAAAATATCACCTAGCTCCTATGATATTGATTCAACTTCACGGTGATGATTCTAAACTGATTAATGAGTCAGGATAAAGCTTCTTATATCCGGATTCATTCAGGTTTGATCAGAAACTTGAAGAAACTGCCATATCTACAAACAGGGTAAACTGGAATCATTTGGGTCCAAAGTGGGATAACTTCTTAATCCTAGCTCGTATGATATTGCTTCAACTTCAGGGTGATTCTAAACTGATTAATGAGTCAGGATAAGGCTTCTTATATCCGGATACATTAAGGTTTGATTAGAATCTTGAAGAAGCTGCTATATCTACAAACTATGTAAACTAGATTCACATGGGTCCAAAGTGGGATAACTTATTAATCCTAGCTCCTATGATATTGATTCAACTTCAGGGCGATTCTAAACGGATTAATTAGTCAGGATAAAGCTTCTTATATCCGGATTCATTCAGGTTTGATCAGAAACTTGAAGAAACTGCCATATCTACAAACAGGGTAAACTAGAATCATTTGGGTCCAAAGTGGGATAACTTTTTAATCCTAGCTCCTATGATATTGATTCAACTTAAGGGTGATTCTAAACTGATTAATCAGTCAGGATAAAGTTTCTTATATCCAGATTCATTCAGGTTTGATCAGAAACTTGAAGAAACTGCCATATCTACAAACAGAGTAAACTGGAATCATTTGGGTCCAAAGTGGATAAATTCTTTATCCTAGCTCCTATGAAATTGATTCAACTTCAGGGTGATTCTAAACTGATTAATGAGTCAAGATAAGGCTTCTTATATCCGGATACATTCAGGTTTGATTAGAATCTAGAAGAAACTGCAGTATATACAAACCGGTTAAGCTGGAATCACATGGGCCCAAAATGGGATAACTTCTTAATCCTAGCCCCTACGATATTGATTCAACTTCAGGGCGATTCTAAACTGATTAATGAGTCAGGATAAAGCTTCTTATATCTGGATTCATTCAGGTTTGATCAGAAACTTGAAGAAACTGCCATATCTACAAACAGGGTAAACTTGAATCATTTGAGTCCAAAGTGGGATAACTTGTTAATCCTAGCTCCTATGATATTGATTCAACTTCAGGGTGATTCTAAACTGATTAATGAGTCAGGATAAAGCTTCTTATATCTGGATTCATTCAGGTTTGATCAGAAACTTGAAGAAACTGCCATATCTACAAACAGGGTAAACTAGAATCATTTGGGTCCAAAGTGTGATAACTTTTTAATCCTAGCTCCTATGATATTGATTCAACTTAAGGGTGATTCTAAACTGATTAATCAGTCAGGATAAAGTTTCTTATATCCAGATTCATTCAGGTTTGATCAGAAACTTGAAGAAACTGCCATATCTACAAACAGAGTAAACTGGAATCATTTGGGTCCAAAGTGGATAAATTCTTTATCCTAGCTCCTATGAAATTGATTCAACTTCAGGGTGATTCTAAACTGATTAATGAGTCAAGATAAGGCTTCTTATATCCGGATACATTCAGGTTTGATTAGAATCTAGAAGAAACTGCAGTATATACAAACCGGTTAAGCTGGAATCACATGGGCCCAAAATGGGATAACTTCTTAATCCTAGCCCCTACGATATTGATTCAACTTCAGGGCGATTCTAAACTGATTAATGAGTCAGGATAAAGCTTCTTATATCCGGATTCATTCAGGTTTGATCAGAAACTTGAAGAAACTGCCATATCTACAAACCGGGTAAACTGGAATCATTTGGGTCCAAAGTGGGATAACTTCTTAATCTTAGCTCCTATGATATTGATTCAACTTCAGGGTGATTCTAAACTGATTAATGAGTCAGGATAAAGCTTCATATATCCGGATTCATTCAGGTTTGATCAGAAACTTGAAGAAACTGCCATATCTACAAACAGGGTAAACTGTAATCATTTGGGTCCAAAGTGGGATAACTTCTTAATCCTAGCTTCTATGATATTGATTCAACTTCAGGGGGATTCTAAACTGATTATGAGTCAGGATAAAGCTTCTTATATCCGGATTCATTCAGGTTTGATCAGAAACTTGAAGAAACTGCCATATCTACAAACTGGGTAAACTGGAATCATTTGGGTCCAAAGTGGGATAACTTCTTAATCTTAGCTCCTATGATATTGATTCAACTTCAGGGTGATTCTAAACTGATTAATGAGTCAGGATAAAGCTTCTTATATCCGGATTCATTCAGCTTTGATCAGAAACTTGAAGAAACTGCCATATCTACAAACAGGGTAAACTGGAATCATTTGGGTCCAAAGTGGGATAACTTCTTAATCCTAGCTCCTATGATATTGATTCAACTTCAGGGGGATTCTAAACTGATTAATGAGTCAGGATAAAGCTTCTTATATCCAGATTCATTCAGGTTTGATCAGAAACTTGAAGAAACTGCCATATCTACAAACCGGGTAAACTGGAATCATTTGGGTCCAAAGTGGGATAACTTCTTAATCCTAGCTCCTATGATATTGATTCAACTTCAGGGTGATTCTAATCTGATTAATGAGTCAGGATAAAGCTTCTTATATCCGGATTCATTCAGGTTTGATCAGAAACTTGAAGAAACTGCCATATCTATAAACCGGGTAAACTGGAATCATTTTGGTCCAATGTGGGATAACTTCTTAATCCTAGCTCCTATGATATTGATTCAACTTCAGGGTGATTCTAAACTGCTTAATGAGTCATGATAAGGCTTCTTATATCCGGATACATTCAGGTTTGATTAGGATCTTGAAGAAACTGCCATATCTACAAACCGGGTAAACTGGAATCACATGGGTCCAAAGTGGGATAACTTCTTAATCCTAGCTCCTATGATATTGATTCAACTTCACGGTGATTCTAAACTGATTAATGAGTCAGGATAAAGCTTCTTATATCCGGATTCATTCAAGTTTGATCAGAAACTTGAAGAAACTGCCATATCTATAAACCGGGTAAACTGGAATCATTTTGGTCCAAAGTGGGATAACTTCTTAATCCTAGCTCCTATGATATTGATTCAACTTCAGGGTGATTCTAAACTGATTAATGAGTCAGGATAAGGCTTCTTATATCTGGATTCATTCAGGTTTGATCAGAAACTTGAAGAAACTGCCATATCTACAAACAGGGTAAACTGGAATCATTTGGGTCCAAAGTGGGATAACTTCTTAATCCTAGCTCCTATGATATTGATTCAACTTCAGGGTGATTCTAAACTGATTAATGAGTCAGGATAAGGCTTCTTATATCTGGATTCATTCAGGTTTGATCATAAACTTGAAGAAACTGCCATATCTACAAACAGGGTAAACTGTAATCATTTGGGTCCAAAGTGGGATAACTTCTTAATCCTAGCTTCTATGATATTGATTCAACTTCAGGGGGATTCTAAACTGATTAATGAGTCAGGATAAAGCTTCTTATATCCGGATTCATTCAGGTTTGATCAGAAACTTGAAGAAACTGCCATATCTACAAACCGGGTAAACTGGAATCATTTGGGTCCAAAGTGGGATAACTTCTTAATCTTAGCTCCTATGATATTGATTCAACTTCAGGGTGATTCTAAACTGATTAATGAGTCAGGATAAAGCTTCTTATATCCGGATTCATTCAGCTTTGATCAGAAACTTGAAGAAACTGTCATATCTACAAACAGGGTAAACTAGAATCATTTGGGTCCAAAGTGGGATAACTTCTTAATCCTAGCTCCTATGATATTGATTCAACTTCAGGGGGATTCTAAACTGATTAATGAGTCAGGATAAAGCTTCTTATATCCAGATTCATTCAGGTTTGATCAGAAACTTGAAGAAACTGCCATATCTACAAACCGGGTAAACTGGAATCATTTGGGTCCAAAGTGGGATAACTTCTTAATCCTAGCTCCTATGATATTGATTCAACTTCAGGGTGATTCTAAACTGATTAATGAGTCAGGATAAAGCTTCTTATATCCGGATTCATTCAGGTTTGATCAGAAACTTGAAGAAACTGCCATATCTATAAACCGGGTAAACTGGAATCATTTTGGTCCAAAGTGGGATAACTTCTTAATCCTAGCTCCTATGATATTGATTCAACTTCAGGGTGATTCTAAACTGCTTAATGAGTCATGATAAGGCTTCTTATATCCGGATACATTCAGGTTTGATTAGGATCTTGAAGAAACTGCCATATCTACAAACCGGGTAAACTGGAATCACATGGGTCCAAAGTGGGATAACTTCTTAATCCTAGCTCCTATGATATTGATTCAACTTCACGGTGATTCTAAACTGATTAATGAGTCAGGATAAAGCTTCTTATATCCAGATTCATTCAAGTTTGATCAGAAACTTGAAGAAACTGCCATATCTATAAACCGGGTAAACTGGAATCATTTTGGTCCAAAGTGGGATAACTTCTTAATCCTAGCTCCTATGATATTGATTCAACTTCAGGGTGATTCTAAACTGATTAATCAGTCAGGATAAGGCTTCTTATATCTGGATTCATTCAGGTTTGATCAGAAACTTGAAGAAACTGCCATATCTACAAACAGGGTAAACTGGAATCATTTGGGTCCAAAGTGGGATAACTTCTTAATCCTAGCTCCTATGATATTGATTCAACTTCAGGGTGATTCTAAACTGATTAATGAGTCAGGATAAGGCTTCTTATATCTGGATTCATTCAGGTTTGATCATAAACTTGAAGAAACTGCCATATCTACAAACAGGGTAAACTGTAATCATTTGGGTCCAAAGTGGGATAACTTCTTAATCCTAGCTTCTATGATATTGATTCAACTTCAGGGGGATTCTAAACTGATTAATGAGTCAGGATAAAGCTTCTTATATCCGGATTCATTCAGGTTTGATCAGAAACTTGAAGAAACTGCCATATCTACAAACCGGGTAAACTGGAATCATTTGGGTCCAAAGTGGGATAACTTCTTAATCTTAGCTCCTATGATATTGATTCAACTTCAGGGTGATTCTAAACTGATTAATGAGTCAGGATAAAGCTTCTTATATCCGGATTCATTCAGCTTTGATCAGAAACTTGAAGAAACTGCCATATCTACAAACAGGGTAAACTGGAATCATTTGGGTCCAAAGTGGGATAACTTCTTAATCCTAGCTCCTATGATATTGATTCAACTTCAGGGTGATTCTAAACTGATTAATGATTCAGGATAGAGCTTCTTATATCCGGATTCATTCAGGTTTGATCAGCAACTTGAAAAAACTGCCATATCTACAAACCGGGTAAACTGGAATCATTTGGGTCCAAAGTGGGATAACTTCTTAATCCTAGCTCCTATGATATTGATTCAACTTCAGGGTGATTCTAAACTGATTAATGAGTCAGGATAAGGCTTCTTATATCCGGATTCATTCAGGTTTGATCAGAAACTTGAAGAAACTGCCATATCTACAAACAGGGTAAACTAGAATCATTTGGGTCCAAAGTGGGATAACTTTTTAATCCTAGCTCCTATGATATTGATTCAACTTAAGGGTGATTCTAAACTGATTAATCAGTCAGGATAAAGTTTCTTATATCCAGATTCATTCAGGTTTGATCAGAAAGTTGAAGAAACTGCCATATCTACAAACAGAGTAAACTGGAATCATTTGGGTCCAAAGTGGATAAATTCTTTATCCTAGCTCCTATGAAATTGATTCAACTTCAGGGTGATTCTAAACTGATTAATGAGTCAAGATAAGGCTTCTTATATCCGGATACATTCAGGTTTGATTAGAATCTAGAAGAAACTGCAGTCTATACAAACCGGTTAAGCTGGAATCACATGGGCCCAAAATGGGATAACTTCTTAATCCTAGCTCCTATGATATTGATTCAATTTCAGGGTAATTCTAATCTGATTAATGAGTCAGGATAAATCTTCTTATATCCGGACACATTCAGGTTGATTAGAATCTTGAAGAAACTGCCATATCTACAAACAGGGTAAATTGGAATCACTTGGGTCCAAAGTGAGATAACTTATTTATCCTAGCTCCTATGATATTGATTCAACTTCAGGGTGATTCTAAACTGATTAATCAGTCAGGATAAACCTTCATATATCCGGATTCATTCAGGTTTGATAAGAAACTTGAAGAAACTGCCATATCTACAAACAAGGTAAACTGGAATCATTTGGGTCCAAAGTGGGATAACTTCTTAATCCTAGCTCGTATGATATTGATTCAACTTCAGGGTGATTCTAAACTGATTAATGAGTCAGGATAAGGCTTCTTATATCCGGATACATTAAGGTTTGATTAGAATCTTGAAGAAACTGCTATATCTACAAACTGGGTAAACTAGATTCACATGGGTCCAAAGTGGGATAACTTCTTAATCCTAGCTCCTATAATATTGATTCAACTTCAGGGCGATTCTAAACTGATTAATTAGTCAGGATAAAGCTTCTTATATCCGGATTCATTCAGGTTTGATCAGAAACTTGAAGAAACTGCCATATCTACAAACAGGGTAAACTGGAATCATTTGGGTCCAAAGTGGGATAACTTCTTAATCCTAGCTCCTATGATATTGATTCAACTTCAGGGTGAATCTAAACTGATTAATGAGTCCGGATAAGGCTTCTTAAATCCGGATACATTCAGGTTTGATTAGAATCTTGAAGAAACTGCCATATCTACAAACCGGGTAAACTGGAATCACATGGGTCCAAAGTGGGATAACTTCTTAATCCTAGCACCTATGTTATTGATTCAACTTCAGGGTGATTCGAAAATGATTAATGAGTCAGGATAATTCTTCTTATATCCGGATACATTCAGGCTTGATTAGAATCTTGAAGAAACTGCCATATCTACAAACCGGGTAAACTGGAATCACATGGGTCCAAAGTGGGATAACTTCTTAATCCTAGCTCCTATTATATTGAGTCAACTTCAGGGGGATTCTAAACTGATTAATGAGTCAGGATAAAGCTTCTTATATCCGGACACATTCAGGTTTGATTAGAATCTTGAAGAAACTGCCATATCTACAAACAGGGTAAACTGGAATCATTTGGGTCCAAAGTGGGATAACTTCTTTATACTAGCTCCTATGATATTGATTCAACTTCAGGGTGATTCTAAAGTGATTAATGAGTCAGGATAAAGCTTCTTATATCCGGATTCATTCAGGTTTGATCAGAAACTTGAAGAAACTGCCATATCTACAAACAAGGTAAACTGGAATCATTTGGGTCCAAAGTGGGATAACTTCTTAATCCTAGCTCCTATGATATTGATTCAACTTCAGGGGGATTCTAAACTGATTAATGAGTCAGGATAAAGCTTCTTATATCCAGATTCATTCAGGTTTGATCAGAAACTTGAAGAAACTGCCATATCTACAAACCGGGTAAACTGGAATCATTTGGGTCCAAAGTGGGATAACTTCTTAATCCTAGCTCCTATGATATTGATTCAACTTCAGGGTGATTCTAAACTGATTAATGAGTCAGGATAAAGCTTCTTATATCCGGATTCATTCAGGTTTGATCAGAAACTTGAAGAAACTGCCATATCTATAAACCGGGTAAACTGGAATCATTTTGGTCCAAAGTGGGATAACTTCTTAATCCTAGCTCCTATGATATTGATTCAACTTCAGGGTGATTCTAAACTGCTTAATGAGTCATGATAAGGCTTCTTATATCCGGATACATTCAGGTTTGATTAGGATCTTGAAGAAACTGCCATATCTACAAACCGGGTAAACTGGAATCACATGGGTCCAAAGTGGGATAACTTCTTAATCCTAGCTCCTATGATATTGATTCAACTTCACGGTGATTCTAAACTGATTAATGAGTCAGGATAAAGCTTCTTATATCCGGATTCATTCAAGTTTGATCAGAAACTTGAAGAAACTGCCATATCTATAAACCGGGTAAACTGGAATCATTTTGGTCCAAAGTGGGGTAACTTCTTAATCCTAGCTCCTATGATATTGATTCAACTTCAGGGTGATTCTAAACTGATTAATGAGTCAGGATAAGGCTTCTTATATCTGGATTCATTCAGGTTTGATCAGAAACTTGAAGAAACTGCCATATCTACAAACAGGGTAAACTGGAATCATTTGGGTCCAAAGTGGGATAACTTCTTAATCCTAGCTCCTATGATATTGATTCAACTTCAGGGTGATTCTAAACTGATTAATGAGTCAGGATAAGGCTTCTTATATCTGGATTCATTCAGGTTTGATCATAAACTTGAAGAAACTGCCATATCTACAAACAGGGTAAACTGTAATCATTTGGGTCCAAAGTGGGATAACTTCGTAATCCTAGCTTCTATGATATTGATTCAACTTCAGGGGGATTCTAAACTGATTAATGAGTCAGGATAAAGCTTCTTATATCCGGATTCATTCAGGTTTGATCAGAAACTTGAAGAAACTGCCATATCTACAAACCGGGTAAACTGGAATCATTTGGGTCCAAAGTGGGATAACTTCTTAATCTTAGCTCCTATGATATTGATTCAACTTCAGGGTGATTCTAAACTGATTAATGAGTCAGGATAAAGCTTCTTATATCCGGATTCATTCAGCTTTGATCAGAAACTTGAAGAAACTGCCATATCTACAAACAGGGTAAACTGGAATCATTTGGGTCCAAAGTGGGATAACTTCTTAATCCTAGCTCCTATGATATTGATTCAACTTCAGGGTGATTCTAAACTGATTAATGATTCAGGATAGAGCTTCTTATATCCGGATTCATTCAGGTTTGATCAGCAACTTGAAAAAACTGCCATATCTACAAACCGGGTAAACTGGAATAATTTGGGTCCAAAGTGGGATAACTTCTTAATCCTAGCTCCTATGATATTGATTCAACTTCAGGGTGATTCTAAACTGATTAATGAGTCAGGATAAGGCTTCTTATATCCGGATTCATTCAGGTTTGATCAGAAACTTGAAGAAACTGCCATATCTACAAACAGGGTAAACTGGAATCACATGGGTCCAAAGTGGGATTACTTCTTAATCCTAGCTCGTATGATATTGATTCAACTTCAGGGGGATTCTAAACTGATTAATGAGTCAGGATAAAGCTTCTTATATCCGGATTCATTCAGGTTTGATCAGGAACTTGAAGAAACTGCCATATCTACAAACAGGGTAAACTGGAATCATTTGGGTCCAAAGTGGGATAACTTCTTAATCCTAGCTCCTACGATATTGATTCAACTTCAGGGTGATTCTAAACTGATTAATGAGTCATGATAAGGCTTCTTATATCCGGATACATTCAGGTTTGATTAGAATCTTAAAGAAACTGCCATATCTACAAACCGAGTAAACTGGAATCACATGGGTCCAAAGTTGGATAACTTCTTAACCCTAGCTCCTACGATATTGATTCAACTTCAGGGTGATTCTAAACTGATTAATGAGTCAGGATAAGGCTTCTTATATCTGGATTCATTCAGGTTTGATCATAAACTTGAAGAAACTGCCATATCTACAAACAGGGTAAACTGTAATCATTTGGGTCCAAAGTGGGATAACTTCTTAATCCTAGCTCCTATGATATTGATTCAACTTCAGGGGGATTCTAAACTGATTAATGAGTCAGGATAAAGCTTCTTATATCCAGATTCATTCAGGTTTGATCAGAAACTTGAAGAAACTGCCATATCTACAAACCGGGTAAACTGGAATCATTTGGGTCCAAAGTGGGATAACTTCTTAATCCTAGCTCCTATGATATTGATTCAACTTCAGGGTGATTCTAAACTGATTAATGTGTCAGGATAAAGCTTCTTATATCCGGATTCATTCAGGTTTGATCAGAAACTTGAAGAAACTGCCATATCTATAAACCGGGTAAACTGGAATCATTTTGGTCCAAAGTGGGATAACTTCTTAATCCTAGCTCCTATGATATTGATTCAACTTCAGGGTGATTCTAAACTGCTTAATGAGTCATGATAAGGCTTCTTATATCCGGATACATTCAGGTTTGATTAGGATCTTGAAGAAACTGCCATATCTACAAACCGGGTAAACTGGAATCACATGGGTCCAAAGTGGGATAACTTCTTAATCCTAGCTCCTATGATATTGATTCAACTTCACGGTGATTCTAAACTGATTAATGAGTCAGGATAAAGCTTCTTATATCCGGATTCATTCAGGTTTGATCAGAAACTTGAAGAAACTGCCATATCTATAAACCGGGTAAACTGGAATCATTTTGGTCCAAAGTGGGATAACTTCTTAATCCTAGCTCCTATGATATTGATTCAACTTCAGGGTGATTCTAAACTGATTAATGAGTCAGGATAAGGCTTCTTATATCTGGATTCATTCAGGTTTGATCAGAAACTTGAAGAAACTGCCATATCTACAAACAGGGTAAACTGGAATCATTTGGGTCCAAAGTGGGATAACTTCTTAATCCTAGCTCCTATTATATTGATTCAACTTCAGGGTGATTCTAAACTGATTAATGAGTCAGGATAAGGCTTCTTATATCTGGATTCATTCAGGTTTGATCATAAACTTGAAGAAACTGCCATATCTACAAACAGGGTAAACTGTAATCATTTGGGTCCAAAGTGGGATAACTTCTTAATCCTAGCTTCTATGATATTGATTCAACTTCAGGGGGATTCTAAACTGATTAATGAGTCAGGATAAAGCTTCTTATATCCGGATTCATTCAGGTTTGATCAGAAACTTGAAGAAACTGCCATATCTACAAACCGGGTAAACTGGAATCATTTGGGTCCAAAGTGGGATAACTTCTTAATCTTAGCTCCTATGATATTGATTCAACTTCAGGGCGATTCTAAACTGATTAATGAGTCAGGATAAAGCTTCTTATATCCGGATTCATTCAGCTTTGATCAGAAACTTGAAGAAACTGCCATATCTACAAACAGGGTAAACTGGATTCATTTGGGTCCAAAGTGGGATAACTTCTTAATCCTAGCTCCTACGATATTGATTCAACTTCAGGGTGATTCTAAACTGATTAATGAGTCATGATAAGGCTTCTTATATCCGGATTCATTCAAGTTTGATCAGAAACTTGAAGAAACTGCCATATCTATAAACCGGGTAAACTGGAATCATTTTGGTCCAAAGTGGGATAACTTCTTAACCCTAGCTCCTACGATATTGATTCAACTTCAGGGCGATTCTAAACTGATTAATGAGTCAGGATAAAGCTTCTTATATCCGGATTCATTCAGCTTTGATCAGAAACTTGAAGAAACTGCCATATCTACAAACAGGGTAAACTGGAATCATTTGGGTCCAAAGTGGGATAACTTCTTAATCCTAGCTCCTATGATATTGATTCAACTTCAGGGTGATTCTAAACTGATTAATGAGTCAGGATAAGGCTTCTTATATCCGGATACATTCAGGTTTGATTAGAATATTGAAGAAACTGTCATATTGGTGTAGCCATGACCAGAGACCTTGAGGAGGAGCTGAGTGACACTGATGAGGAGTCTACTGATGAGGAGAACCAAGACCAGAACCAGAACCAGAGAGAGACACCAGGAGAACCAGCAAGTGTGTGGATTGGTCCAGTGACTAGATCAAGGCTGAAAACACAAGAGGAGAGGCTCCAAGACTTAACCAAAAACGTGGGAGCTGCTCTGGAGGGAGATAACCAAGAAAAACCAGCCTGTTGGTTCAATCTAATTAAATTGTAATGTTTCTGGTTAATGGGCTTTTCATTTAATTTAAACCAGAAACAATTAAACCAGGTTTTGGGTAGATTTAGGATTTTAAATTGAACCAATTCGATTTTAATTAGCTTTAGGATTGGGATTAAACCATCTGGTTTAATCCTAGGGTTACTTTTTCTCTTTCTGGCGATTTCTGTTAAGAGCTGCAAGCAGCTAGCTTGTAAACTCATTCAACTTTTTATTCACAAACTTTTCTCTGAAGTTGTTTCAAGTCTCAAAGCTTCTTTGTTCAGATTTAGAACACTGATCTCACTAAGGGAAGGAATTCCTGAGAGAACCATCTATTGACAATACAAGGTGATCTTGTGTCATAGAGTAGCTAACCATCTCTGTAGCCCTTCCATAGCTCAGAGAGTCGTTTTTCATAGTTCTTAGAGTGTTAGTTGTGAAGATGAAGCAATAAGATGTGAGGAACAAGCAATAAGAAACAAGAGGGAAGCAGGCGAGTTTAAATGAGCTAAAACTGAGTTACCTTGCTTATCAAGTCTGTCCGTACAACCTGTGACCTAGAGTGAAGTGCAAGGCATATAATATAAGCCTAATCTCGCTGAATAATTTCAGAGGAAGATATTTGTGCTGTCTGGAGCAATAGGAACGTTGGAGGATCAGATCACATGTGTTGGTTAAGGTTCCAAGTCAAAAAGAGACGTTTAGGACCTGTCACTGTCCAGGACCACTCTGCTCACTGATCTTGTCTTGTTCTCCCTTTGTTTATTATTTTAACTCTCACTTAGTTTATTATTATCTAGCCTGTCGACCAGGATCTTGTAATGGCTATATATGGGTTGTTCCCATAAACAAATAAAGCTAAGGAAATATGTTTAATCTTTCTACACTTTCCCATCTGTTACTCTCTCTCTCACTCTTAATCAATTACTAAAACTCTTAATCTCTTTAATCTCTGCTTATAATCCCTTCCTAAATTATTAATTCTCACATGGTATCAGAGCTAAAAGCTCTTGAAACCTATTACTTCCGCAAATCTATTACTCTGTTCATTTTTTTTTCATAAATCTACCCTGTTTTTTCTTTCTCCCTGTTCTTGAGCTGTTCTTGAGCTGTTCTTGATGGATTCAGAAGAAAATTTCAAGAGGGTTGTGATTCCAGTTACTCTCAAGGGAGGTAACTATCTACTGTGGGCTAGACTTGCCAAGGCAGCTCTTGGAGGCAGAGGTCTCTGGGAAGTTGTTGAAGAAGGCAGGAACATTAAGAAGAAAACTATCCTAGGAGAGGATGGCAAGGAGATGGTTGTGGCTGAAGCTGGTGATAAGAAAAGAGTTCAAGAGGATCTCATGGTGTTATCTATCATCCACAGTAGCCTTGATACTCCTATTTTGGAAGCTTACTCCTACTGTGAAACTTCCAAAGATCTATGGGAAACACTTAAAAAGGTGTTTGGAAATGTTTCCAACATCAATAGAGTGTTTGAAGTCAAGAGGGCTCTCAACAATCTGTCTCAAGAGGATACAGATTTTGACAAACACTTTGGTAAGTTTAGATCCTTGTGGGCTGAACTAGATATGCTGAGGCCAGGAACTGTTGATCCTGATGTGCTAAATGAGAGAAGAGAACAAGACAAGGTGTTTGCTTTGCTGTTTACTCTCAACCCAGGGTACAATGACCTTATCAAGCACATCCTAAGGAGCCAGGAGCTGCCATCCCTGGATGAGGTGTGTTCTCAAATTCAAAAGGAGCAAGGGTCAGTGGGTCTCTTTGGAGGAAAGAAAGATTTGGTGCTAGCAAATCAAGCTGAAGGTGTTGCCAACAAAGGACAATTCAAACCTGAGGACAAGAAAGTGTGGGTGTGTGATCACTGCAAAAAGAAAGGCCATGGGAAGGATAAGTGCTGGCTTCTCCATCCCCATCTCAAGCCACAAAAGTTCAGGTCTAATCCCACTGAGGCAAGAGCCAACTACACTGGTGAGATGAGTGAGCCATCTACACCAGGAGCTATGCGTACTGCCCATGGAGGTGAGGAAAAGGCCCTGGCGTCCAGTAGCTGCTCAACCTTGAGGAACCCCCAAGATGAAGCCATTAGGCGCTCAGACATTGAGGCTCTAATCAAACTCCTCAAGGATAACTCTGGTAACACACTTGGTACTTCTTTACATGCTTTCACTAGTGGTATTTCCCTGAATGTATCAACTGGTTCTAAAGAAATTAAACCTTTAGTTATAGATTCAGGGGCAAGTCACCACATGATTAGTGATCTTAGCTTAATCAAAAACATTGTTCCTGCTCTAGGAAATGTTATGATAGCTAATGGGGAAAGAGTTCCAATTAAAGGAGTAGGTGATCTTAGGTTGTTTAGTAAAGATACTAAAGCTTTCTATATGCCTAGCTTCACTTCCAATTTGTTATCAGTTAAAAGAGCTACTAATGATTTAAAATGCAGTGTTACTTTCACTCCTAATGAGGTTTACTTTCAGGATATTGAAACTAGTAGGTTGCTTGGCAAAGGTGTGACCAAGGGAGACTTGTACTTGCTTGAAGACACCAAGCTCTCAGCCGATTTATCTTATGCTTTAAATTCCATTTCTACTTTACCTAAAGATGTATTGTGGCATGCTAGATTAGGTCATCCTCATTCTCGTGCTTTGAACATCATGTTGCCTAGTATTTCCTTTAAAAATGATTGTGAGGCTTGTATCTTAGGCAAACATTGCAAAACAGTGTTCTCTAGATCAAGTACTATTTATGAAAATTGCTTTGACCTTATTCACTCTGATGTGTGGACTGCTCCATGCATATCTAGAGAGCATCATAAATATTTTGTGACCTTTATTGATGAAAAATCAAAATATACATGGATCACATTATTACAATCTAAAGATAGGGTCTTAGAAGCTTTCATAAACTTTCAAAATTATGTGTCTAACCATTTCAATGCTAAGATAAAAATTTTGAGATCAGATAATGGAGGAGAATACACAAGCAATGCTTTCAAAAACCACTTAGCAAAACATGGGATGATCCATCAAACCAGCTGCCCATACACTCCACAGCAAAATGGTGTAGCTGAGAGAAAGAATAGACATCTCATGGAGGTGGCAAGGAGTATGATGTTCCATACCAGTGTGCCCAAACGTTTTTGGGGAGATGCAGTCTTGACAGCCTGTTACTTAATCAACAGAACCCCCACCAGAGTGCTTCAAGACCAGTCTCCTTATGAGGTACTTAACAAAAACAAGCCATCTATAGAACATATGCGTGTGTTTGGGTGTCTTTGTTTTGTTTTGATTCCAGGAGCACAAAGAGATAAACTTGAAGCAAAGAGTACAAGGGCTGTATTCATTGGTTACTCTCCCCACCAGAAAGGCTATAAGTGCTATGTACCAGAGACCAGGAGGGTCTTAATATCAAGAGATGTGAAGTTTGTAGAATCCAGAGGCTACTATGATGGTAAAAGTTGGGAGGAGCTGAAGAACCTATCTCAATCTGCCTCAGATAGAGCAAACAATCTCCGGACAGTGATGGAGAGTCTTGGCATCAATCTATCCCAAGAGAGGGAGGAACCTGCACCTGAGGAAGCTACACACCAGTCTACAAACACTGATACGGATGCTGGTGGAGTTGAGATTCATCACCTTGATCCTGAGGGGGAGAATCAACCTGAACAACATCAAGAGAGTTCAGCAAGTCATGATCAAGCTGAGAATCAGGTACAAGAAGAGGGGAATGATAACGCTACTCAAGAGGAGCCAGCAAATCAACCCAGCAGTGAAGATGTGACACCTGAAGAGAGTGGAGTTCAGCCTGCACTAAGAAGAAGTACCAGGATTAGACAGCCGGCTTCAAATTGGAAAAACAACAGAGTGTACTTTAACTCTCAAGCTGTGGCACATCCCATACAAGCAGTGTGTTCTTTAGCTCAATACCCTCAAGAACATGTAGTGTTTATTGGAGAACTGGATCAGGAGTACATCCCAAGGTCCTATGAAGAAGCTATGGAACATAAGGAATGGAGAGAATCAGTGGGTAATGAAACTAATGCCATGATCATCAATGATACATGGTATGAAGTGGAGCTTCCAAGAGGGAAGAAAGCTGTAACCAGTAGATGGATCTTCACCATCAAGTACAATGCTGATGGGACAGTAGAGAGGCGCAAGACCAGGCTGGTAGCAAGGGGATTTACTCAGACCTATGGAGAGGATTACTTAGACACCTTTGCACCAGTGGCTAAACTACACACCATAAGGATAGTCCTATCTTTGGCAGTCAACTTAGAGTGGGATTTGTGGCAGATGGATGTGAAGAATGCCTTTCTACAAGGAGAATTGGAAGATGAGGTCTACATGAGACCACCTCCTGGTCTAGAACACCTAGTGAAGCCTGGAAATGTTCTTAGACTAAAGAAGGCTATTTATGGATTAAAGCAATCCCCTAGAGCCTGGTATCACAAGCTCAGCACCACTCTCAATGGAAGAGGCTTTGTAAAGTCTGAAGCTGATCATACCCTCTTTACACTCACCAGCCAGCGTGGTATAGTTGTCATCCTAGTGTATGTGGATGATATCATTATCACAGGAAGTGATAAAGAAGGTATACTCTTAACCAAAGCCTTCCTTAGGTCATCCTTTGATATCAAGGACTTGGGAGAGTTAAAGTACTTTCTAGGGATTGAGATATGCAGATCTAAGGAAGGGCTATTCTTATCGCAAAGAAAGTACACCCTGGATCTCTTAAGTGAGGCAGGAGATCTAGGAGGAAGAGCTGCAAAGACTCCATTAGAAGATGGGTATAAAGTGCTGCGTGAGGGAGAGATGGAGAACAAGCCTTATGCAGATGTGAAAAACTATAGAAGGATGGTTGGGAAACTGATATATCTCACCATCACCAGACCAGATGTATGCTTTGCAGTTAACCAAGTAAGCCAGCATATGCAAGCTCCTAAGATATACCACTGGAACATGGTTGAGAGGATTCTAAGATACCTAAGAGAGGCACCAGGACAAGGAGTGTGGATGGGATGTAACAAGAACACAGAGATAGTGGGGTATTGTGATGCTGATTGGGCTGGAGACAGAGTTGATAGGAGATCAACTACTGGTTATTGCACTTTTATTGGAGGCAATCTTGTCACTTGGAAGAGCAAGAAACAGAAGGTGGTTTCATGTTCAAGTGCTGAGGCAGAATATAGAGCAATGAGGAAGCTTACCAGTGAGCTAATATGGATCAGGAACCTGCTCAAAGATTTGGGAATAGAGACATCAGCCCCAATCACCATGCACTGTGATAATCAAGCTGCAATTCACATAGCATCCAACAATGTGTTTCATGAAAGAACCAAACACATTGAGGTGGATTGCCATAAAGTCAGACAGGCTGTGGAACAAAGAATTATCCTGCCATGCTACACAAGAAGTGAGGATCAATTAGCTGATATCTTCACCAAGGCTGCAAGTACTAAGGTTTGCGAGTTCATACACTCTAAGTTAGGACTTGTGGACCTCTCATCTCACTGATCCTCTATCATGAAGTGTTCTACTCTTTTTCCTTGGCTGGGTTTTTATCCCATGAGGTTTTTACCAAGCTAAAGGTTTTAATGAGGGAATGCTTCATGATTTCCAAGCTTGACCAATCACTATGGTCAAGCTTGAGGGGGAGTGTGAAGATGAAGCAATAAGATGTGAGGAACAAGCAATAAGAAACAAGAGGGAAGCAGGCGAGTTTAAATGAGCTAAAACTGAGTTACCTTGCTTATCAAGTCTGTCCGTACAACCTGTGACCTAGAGTGAAGTGCAAGGCATATAATATAAGCCTAATCTCGCTGAATAATTTCAGAGGAAGATATTTGTGCTGTCTGGAGCAATAGGAACGTTGGAGGATCAGATCACATGTGTTGGTTAAGGTTCCAAGTCAAAAAGAGACGTTTAGGACCTGTCACTGTCCAGGACCACTCTGCTCACTGATCTTGTCTTGTTCTCCCTTTGTTTATTATTTTAACTCTCACTTAGTTTATTATTATCTAGCCTGTCGACCAGGATCTTGTAATGGCTATATATGGGTTGTTCCCATAAACAAATAAAGCTAAGGAAATATGTTTAATCTTTCTACACTTTCCCATCTGTTACTCTCTCTCTCACTCTTAATCAATTACTAAAACTCTTAATCTCTTTAATCTCTGCTTATAATCCCTTCCTAAATTATTAATTCTCACATTAGTAACCTCTAGAACGTCCTCTTTCATCCACCTTCAAGTGATCCAAGTTTTAAAGCCATATCCAGGCTACACCAAGTGGTATCAGAGCCACTTGAAGGTCAGGATACTCGGTTTTGCTACTCCCCTTTCACATCATTCCATTAAACACTTTTCTTCTCTGTCTATCTTTGTAAGCCAGCTGAGCCGACCCTGGTATCAAAAAAAAAAAAAAAAAATCAAAAGAGATCTCTGATCCAAATCAAAAAAAAAAAAATAAGAAAAGCTGAAGAGAAATCCAGCTAGCTGAAGAGAAATCCAGCTCAGGGTGGTAAAGTCAGCTGGTGCCTAAATCTCTTAATACTTTCTATCTTGTTCAATTGGGGTTAAGTTCTAGATCTTAGGTGTAGAGCTTTGTTTTTCAACTGAACTTGAGAGTATAGCAGAGACTTGGCGATTTCTTTGAGTGAGAGAGAGAGATAAAAAAAAAAATTATTTTCTTGTTGTTTCTGGGTTTGTGTTTTCTCTAACTGTTTCAGGAACAATGGGAAATGAAAGGAGAGATGGGAAACAACCTGAGGAGGCAGGAGAACCTTCTGTCCAGCAAATTAACCTCAACCAAGTTCAATTTGAGGCTATGATGGCTGAGATAACCAGAAGGATGCAGAATAATTTCAACAGAGCTCAACAAGCTAATGATCCTTTGTTTGATGATAATACAGGTCAGGAGAGGGAAGCTGTTGCTGCTGGAGCTCGTAGAGCACGTCTTGGACCTATCAGGGGGCCACGTTTTGAAGTTGCAGGTCATAGGGTTTATGGTGAGCAAGAGCAGGGAGATGAAGCTGATGAGAGTGATAATGGATCTCAGGCTAGTCATCACAGCAGGCGCCAAAACCGCAGGAGACAAGCTAATGATAATCTGGGTAATCTCAAGCTTAGAATCCCTCCATTCCTGGGTAAGAATGATCCTGATGCTTATCTGGAGTGGGAGAAGAAGATTGAGCTAGTTTTCAACTGCCAGCAGTGTACTGAAGAGAGAAAAGTGAAACTATGGTGTAGCCCTGAAAAGGCTATCTCTCCCTGGATCTCTTGTAGGTGGGTTAAAGCTTGATAATCCTTGCAAACAGAGAATCAAAGACTCAATCTGCTTCAAGGCGTGTGGATAGATGATAGATGATGATGGTGGACTTTGCTAAAGAGCTATGGATTGCTCAGAAGCTGTTTTGCTACTCAAAGACACAGGATCACCCTGTATTGTCTATGATGGTTCACTAGGAATTCCTTCCCTTAGTGAGATCAATGTTCTTGAGCTGAACAGAGAAAGCTTGAGACAACTTTGTTTGAAAAGTGTTTAGATTAAAAGTTGAATGTTTATTTTCTTGGCTGCTGCCATGAGTTTTAACACCAAAACAAGTCTAACCTAACCAATATGGTTAAGAATTTCGAAATCCCCTTCTAATCCTAATTAAAACTGGTTTACTAATCCTAATTGTCTCTGGTTTAAATTAAATAAAAGCCCAAATAACTAAAACCCATTACATTGCAATTAAATTAAACCAACAAGCTGGTTTATCTTGATCTCCTTGTCTTGAAAGCTCCTGCTCCTTCTGGTTCTGGTCCTGGTCCTCTTCATCAGCAGCCTCATCCTCATTGTCACTCATCTCCTCTTCAAGGTCTCTGGTCATGGCTACACCATCCCCTCCTCCTTTAATAGGATTTGACCTCAAATCCAAGCTCTGTATGATGATAGAACCTTGATCACTCAACACCAGATTGCATGATATGGCCTTGAGAGACATCCTCACTTCTCCAATCTTTCCAGGGTCAAATACAAAGCTCTGCAATCCTTTCTCATGTCTCAATAACATCTTGGAACTTTTCTCAAGGCATGTAGCTTCTAAGGTAGCTGATTCCTCCACTTTGTTGAGTTTAAAGCTGTCTGCTTCTCTCCAGGATGATGCTACACACGTCCTGCACATTAAGATGAGACCATGTACTCTCAGTTTAACCTCTTTCTGGTCAGGTGGTCGTGTGGTTTGGTCTCCATACTCATCTTCCTGTTCTGGCTTCTCTTTAACCACCACCAGTTCCTGTTTATCTCTTCTCAGCTTATCATGATCAGTTATGAAGCTGATAAAGGATGTGTTGCCTCCTGTTCTTCCTCTATGTTTACTGCAGCTAGTTAGAATCACTCCATCCTCTCTCCCTTCAAAAAGATTTGACCTCAAATCTTGTTCTTTAGGAGTGAATGAACCCTGCAAATCAAGCTTGTATGAAACTGTTTTCTGACCCAGAAAGTTGTTACTTCTTCTACCAATATTCAAGCTTCCCCCTGGTTCAAAAACAACATGTTGCAGTCCCTTGACAACTCTCAGATGCTCCACTAAGCTAAGTTGAAGACATACCATAGGTCTGATCAGAAATTCACAAGTTAAACTTTTAAAGCTATCACCTTTCTCAACAGTAGAAAGCACCAATTCAAGAGCTTTAGATGACTTTCCAGGAACTTTTTCTTCTTGTTTTCTTTGGTCAGGCACGTGGCCACACTCATCTTCTGCAACTTGTGCCTCCTCCTCTAGTTTTAGACAAAGTGTTGTTGGTTCTGGTTTAGTTTCATGACTCTCGTCAATCTGTTTTTTTGGTGAAGCTAATATAGAAGCTTGCAGCTTTTCCTCCTCTCTTTCCAATGATAGATCAGGAACCACAGATCTTCTCTCAGCTGGTTTTGATGGCAATTTAGACCAATAGGCAGGATGATCTAAAGTAGTAAGCTTTGTTGCTGCTCCTGGTTTTAGTTCAGGAAGTTTCCACTGTGAGACAAACCTCTTCTTCATCAAGGTCTTCATCTCAACCCATGAAGTAATTTGTGATTTTTTTTCAAATCTCCTAGTCTGAGAAACTCTCTGCCACCATAAGAATGCACTTCCACAGAGTCCATTGACTGCTAGACATACCTTTTTCTTTTCAGTGTAGTATTGGAGTCCAAAGAGAAACTCCATCTTCTTTTCCCAATCAAAGTATGCCTCTGTATCAATATTCCCATAGAAGAATGGAATTGTAAGCTCTTCTTCATATCCAGACATAGAATACAGCTTGTTAACTGATAGATTTCGTGCTCCCTTGTTAAATCTTCAAACCCTAACCTTCAAGAGGCTCTGATACCACTTGGTGTAGCCCTGAAAAGGCTATCTCTCCCTGGATCTCTTGTAGGTGGGTTAAAGCTTGATAATCCTTGCAAACAGAGAATCAAAGACTCAATCTGCTTCAAGGCGTGTGGATAGATGATAGATGATGATGGTGGACTTTGCTAAAGAGCTATGGATTGCTCAGAAGCTGTTTTGCTACTCAAAGACACAGGATCACCCTGTATTGTCTATGATGGTTCACTAGGAATTCCTTCCCTTAGTGAGATCAATGTTCTTGAGCTGAACAGAGAAAGCTTGAGACAACTTTGTTTGAAAAGTGTTTAGATTAAAAGTTGAATGTTTATTTTCTTGGCTGCTGCCATGAGTTTTAACACCAAAACAAGTCTAACCTAACCAATATGGTTAAGAATTTCGAAATCCCCTTCTAATCCTAATTAAAACTGGTTTACTAATCCTAATTGTCTCTGGTTTAAATTAAATAAAAGCCCAAATAACTAAAACCCATTACATTGCAATTAAATTAAACCAACAAGCTGGTTTATCTTGATCTCCTTGTCTTGAAAGCTCCTGCTCCTTCTGGTTCTGGTCCTGGTCCTCTTCATCAGCAGCCTCATCCTCATTGTCACTCATCTCCTCTTCAAGGTCTCTGGTCATGGCTACACCAAACTAGCAGCTACTGAGTTTAGTGGTTATGCTATCAGCTGGTGGGATCAGGTTGCTACAACTAGGAGGCGTAATGGAGAGCTTCAGATAGCTTCCTGGTTTGAGATGAAAACTGTGATGAGAAAGAGATTTGTTCCTAATCATTATGGAAGAGATCTCCACCAGAAACTAAGGAGGCTTTCTCAAGGATCTAAGAGTGTAGAGGATTATCACCAGGAGATGGAAACACTCATGTTGAAAGCTGACTTAGAGGAGAGTGTGGAAGCTACTATGGCTAGGTTCCAGGGGGGACTTAATAGAGATATCCAGGACAGGTTGGAGCTGCAAGAGTATGAGGATATGGATGAGTTGTTGCATAAGGCAATATTGATTGAGCAGCAGAACAAGAGGAAGAGTTCTTCTAGATCTCCATACAGCTCTAATTCAAAACCAGCCTATTCTTGAGATGAGAAATCAACTGATAAGCCAAAGGAGGAAGCTTCTACAGCTAGTACCAGGCGTGATGACAAGGGAAAGGGCGTGGATACAGCCACCAGAACCAGGAACATCAAGTGTTTCAAGTGCCATGGCTTTGGACATTATGCTAGTGATTGTACCAACAAGAAAGTGATGACTATCTTAGCTAATGGAGAAGTGATTTCTGAGGATGAAGATGGCGACCAGGAGCTTGATGATGATGGCGTGGAGTATCCAGTTCAAGGAGAACTACTGGTAACTAGGAGACTTCTCAATGTTCAACCTAAGACCAGAGAGGATGAGCAAAGAGAAAACCTGTTCCATACAAGGTGTTTGATTCAAGACAAGGTGTGCAGTTTGATCATTGATGGAGGAAGCTGTACTAATGTAGCAAGTGATGAGCTGGTAAAGAAACTTGGTCTTGAAGTGATTAAACATCCTAAGCCATATCTACTGCAATGGATCAATGATGATGGAGGATTAAAGATTACACAGCAAGTGAAAGTGTTACTATCAGTGGGGAAGTACCAGGATGAGATTACTTGTGATGTAGCACCCCTGGAAGCTAGCCACATCCTTCTAGGACGTCCATGGCAGTATGATAAGAGAGCAATGCATGATGGCTTTACCAACAGATACACTTTCACTCACAAGGAGAAACAAGTGACCCTGGCGCCTATGACACCTCAAGAAGTACACCAGGACCAGATGCTTCTGAAAAGGAGGAGGGAGGACGCCAAGGCTGCTGGTAAGACCTTGCTACTGGAGGAAACCAAAGAGGTAAGTAAGCTCAATCTCTTTGCTACTGCTAAAGATATTAAAACTGCTATGATTGAACAATCAAATTTTATTCTAGTAGTTTATAAAGAATTGTTGAGCTCTACTACTAACCTTGCTCCTGAGATTCCAGAGGAGATTGATTGTCTTTTACAGGAGTATAAGGATGTGTTTCCAGAGGACAATCCCATAGGACTGCCACCTATTAGGGGAATAGAGCACCAGATTGATTTTGTGCCAGGAGCTACCTTACCAAACCGTCCAGCATACAGAACCAACCCTGTGGAGACTAAGGAGCTTCAGAAACAAGTCAATGACCTGCTGGAGAAAGGCCATATCAGAGAGAGCATGAGTCCTTGTGCTGTACCTGTTTCACTGGTGCCTAAGAAAGATGGGAGCTGGAGGATGTGTGTGGATTGCAGAGCCATCAACAACATAACAGTTAAGTACAGACATCCAATCCCACGCTTAGATGATATGCTAGATGAGTTACATGGTTCCTGTGTCTTTTCTAAAATTGATTTAAAGAGTGGTTACCACCAGATTAGAATGAAAGAAGGAGATGAGTGGAAAACTGCTTTTAAAACTAAGCTAGGATTGTATGAGTGGCTTGTGATGCCTTTTGGATTAACTAATGCACCTAGTACTTTCATGAGGTTGATGAATCATGTCCTGAGAGCTTTAATAGGTCGATTTGTTGTTGTGTATTTTGATGATATCTTAATTTACAGCAAGACCATGGAGGAACATGTTAACCATTTGAAACAAGTTCTAGATGTGCTTAGAAAAGAAAATCTGTATGCTAACTTCAAGAAGTGTTCCTTTGGCACAGATAACCTTGTCTTTTTAGGTTTTGTTGTGACATCACAGGGTATACAGGTTGATGAGGAGAAGGTGAAAGCCATCAGGGAGTGGCCGATCCCAAAGTCTATTGGAGAAGTCAGGAGCTTTCATGGACTTGCTGGCTTCTATAGGAGGTTTGTGAGAGATTTCAGTACAGTTGCAGCACCACTAACTGAGATAATCAAGAAGAGTGTAGGTTTTACTTGGGGACCAGACCAGGAGGAAGCATTTCAAATGCTTAAGGATAAACTAACCAGTGCCCCTTTACTTGCACTTCCTGATTTTTCTAAAACTTTTGAAATAGAATGTGATGCATCTGGTATTGGAATTGGAGCTGTTTTGATGCAGGATAAGAAACCCATAGCTTATTTCAGTGAGAAGCTAGGAGGAGCCACCTTGAACTATCCTACCTATGATAAGGAGCTGTATGCCTTGGTGAGAGCTTTACAGGTGTGGCAACATTACCTGTGGCCTAAGGAGTTTGTGATCCACACTGATCATGAGTCTCTCAAGCATCTCAAGGGGCAACAGAAGCTAAACAAGAGACACGCCAGGTGGGTGGAGTTCATTGAGACCTTTCCTTATGTAATCCACTACAAGAAAGGTAAGGAGAATGTAGTGGCTGATGCACTCTCCAGAAGGTATACTCTTTTATCTTCTATGGAAACTAAACTCTTAGGCTTTGAACATATCAAATCTTGCTATGCTGATGATCCTGAATTTAAAGATGTGTTTAGAGAATCTGAGAAACATGCTAGTGGGAAGTTTTATCAAGTGAAAGGATTTCTTTTCTATGATAATAGGCTGTGTGTTCCTAATGGTTCTTTAAGAGAATTGTATGTTAGGGAAGCTCATGCAGGGGGACTAATGGGACACTTTGGGGTCGCCAAGACACTCTCCACACTGCAAGAGCACTTCTACTGGCCAAGTATGAAGAGGGAGGTGGAGCGTGTGTGCTCAAGGTGTGTGGTGTGCAAACAGGCTAAGTCTAAGGTCCAGCCGACAGGTTTGTATACTCCTCTCCCTATTCCTACTGCACCATGGATTGATATCTCTATGGATTTTGTCTTAGGATTGCCTAGAACCAGGAAAGGAAGAGATAGTATCTTTGTGGTTATTGATAGGTTTTCTAAGATGGCTCATTTCATACCATGTCATAAAACTGATGATGCATCTTTGGTAGCTGATCTATTCTTTAGAGAGGTTGTTAGATTACATGGTATGCCTAGAACCATTGTTTCTGATAGAGATACTAAGTTCCTTAGCTATTTCTGGAAAACTCTATGGGGAAAGTTGGGAACTAAGCTATTGTTTTCAACTACTTGTCATCCCCAAACTGATGGCCAAACTGAAACAGTCAATAGGACTTTGTCTACTCTCCTGCGTGCCATCATTAAGAGTAACATTAGGACTTGGGAGGATTGTTTACCACATGTAGAGTTTGCATACAATAGGGCAGTGCATTCAGCTACTAAACTATCACCTTTTCAAGTTGTTTATGGTTTTAACCCACTGTCTCCTCTTGATTTGTTTGCTTTACCTTTAAAAGAACAAACTAACATTGATGGCAAGAAGAAGGCCGAGTTTGTTTTGTCTTTGCATGAGCAGGTCAGGAAGAACATTGAGGAGAGGACAAAGATGTATGAGAAGTACAAGAACAAGGGGCGTAAGGAGCTGGTACTGGAACCAGGTGATCTTGTGTGGATACACATGAGAAAAGAGAGGTTCCCTGCTGAGAGGAAATCAAAGTTGCTGCCTAGGAAAGATGGCCCTTTCAAAGTGCTGAGAAGAATCAACAACAATGCTTACCAGATTGATCTTGAGGGAAAGTATACTATAAGTTCTTCTTTTAATGTTTCTGACTTGGATCCTTATTTTGCAGATGAATCAGATTTGAGGTCAAATCCTTTTAAAGGAGGAGGGGATGGTGTAGCCATGACCAGAGACCTTGAGGAGGAGCTGAGTGACACTGATGAGGAGTCTACTGATGAGGAGAACCAAGACCAGAACCAGAACCAGAGAGAGACACCAGGAGAACCAGCAAGTGTGTGGATTGGTCCAGTGACTAGATCAAGGCTGAAAACACAAGAGGAGAGGCTCCAAGACTTAACCAAAAACGTGGGAGCTGCTCTGGAGGGAGATAACCAAGAAAAACCAGCCTGTTGGTTCAATCTAATTAAATTGTAATGTTTCTGGTTAATGGGCTTTTCATTTAATTTAAACCAGAAACAATTAAACCAGGTTTTGGGTAGATTTAGGATTTTAAATTGAACCAATTCGATTTTAATTAGCTTTAGGATTGGGATTAAACCATCTGGTTTAATCTTAGGGTTACTTTTTCTCTTTCTGGCGATTTCTGTTAAGAGCTGCAAGCAGCTAGCTTGTAAACTCATTCAACTTTTTATTCACAAACTTTTCTCTGAAGTTGTTTCAAGTCTCAAAGCTTCTTTGTTCAGATTTAGAACACTGATCTCACTAAGGGAAGGAATTCCTGAGAGAACCATCTATTGACAATACAAGGTGATCTTGTGTCATAGAGTAGCTAACCATCTCTGTAGCCCTTCCATAGCTCAGAGAGTCGTTTTTCATAGTTCTTAGAGTGTTAGTAACCTCTAGAACGTCCTCTTTCATCCACCTTCAAGTGATCCAAGTTTTAAAGCCATATCCAGGCTACACCACATATCTACAAACCGGGTAAACTGGAATCACATGGGTCCAAAGTGGGATAACTTCTTAATCCTAGCTCCTATGATATTGATTGAACTTCAGGGTGATTCTAAACTGATTAATGAGTCAGGAGAAAGCTTCTTATATCCGGATTCATTCAGGTTTGATCAGAAACTTGAAGAAACTGCCATATCTACAAACAGGGTAAACTGGAATCATTTGGGTCCAAAGTGGGATAACTTCTTAATCCTAGCTCCTATGATATTGATTCAACTTCAGGGTGAATCTAAACTGATTAATGAGTCAGGATAAGGCTTCTTAAATCCGGATACATTCAGGTTTGATTAGAATCTTGAAGAAACTGCCATATCTACAAACCGGGTAAACTGGAATCACATGGGTCCAAAGTGGGATAACTTCTTAATCCTAGCACCTATGTTATTGATTCAACTTCAGGGTGATTCTAAAATGATTAATGAGTCAGGATAATTCTTCTTATATCCGGATACATTCAGGTTTGATTAGAATCTTGAAGAAACTGCCATATCTACAAACCGGGTAAACTGGAATCACATGGGTCCAAAGTGGGATAACTTCTTAATCCTAGCTCCTACGATATTGATTCAACTTCAGGGGGATTCTAAACTGATTAATGAGTCAGGATAAAGCTTCTTATATCCGGATTCATTCTGGTTTGATTAGAAACTTGAAGAAACTGCCATATCTACAAACAGGGTAAACTGGAATCATTTGGGTCCAAAGTGGGATAACTTCTTAATCCTAGCTCCTATGATATTGATTCAACCTCAGGGTGATTCTAAACTGATTAATGAGTCAGGATAAGGCTTCTTATATCCGGATACATTCAGGTTTGATTAGAATCTTGAAGAAACTGTCATATCTACAAACCGGGTAAACTGGAATCACATGGGTCCAAAGTGGGATAACTTCTTAATCCTAGCTCCTATGATATTGATTGAACTTCAGGGTGATTCTAATCTGATTAATGAGTCAGGAGAAAGCTTCTTATATCTGGATTCATTCAGGTTTGATCAGAAACTTGAAGAAACAGCCGTATCTACAAACAGGGTAAACTGGAATCATTTGGGTCCAAAGTGGGATAACTTCTTAATCCTAGCTCCTATGATATTGATTCAACTTCAGGGTGAATCTAAACTGATTAATGAGTCAGGATAAGGCTTCTTAAATCCGGATACATTCAGGTTTGATTAGAATCTTGAAGAAACTGCCATATCTACAAACCGGGTAAACTGGAATCACATGGGTCCAAAGTGGGATAACTTCTTAATCCTAGCACCTATGTTATTGATTCAACTTCAGGGTGATTCTAAAATGATTAATGAGTCAGGATAATTCTTCTTATATCCGGATACATTCAGGTTTGATTAGAATCTTGAAGAAACTGCCATATCTACAAACCGGGTAAACTGGAATCACATGGGTCCAAAGTGGGATAACTTCTTAATCCTAGCTCCTATTATATTGATTCAACTTCAGGGGGATTCTAAACTGATTAATGAGTCAGGATAAAGCTTCTTATATCCGGATTCATTCAGGTTTGATCAGAAACTTGAAGAAACTGCCATATCTACAAACAGGGTAAACTAGAATCATTTGGGTCCAAAGTGGGATAACTTCTTAATCCTAGCTCCTATGATATTGATTCAACTTCAGGGTGATTCCAAAGTGATTAATGAGTCAGGATAAAGCTTCTTATATCCGGATTCATTCAGGTTTGATCAGAAACTTGAAGAAACTGCCATATCTACAAACAGGGTAAACTGGAATCACATGGGTCCAAAGTGGGATAACTTCTTAATCCTAGCACCTATGTTATTGATTCAACTTCAGGGTGATTCTAAAATGATTAATGAGTCAGGATAATTCTTCTTATATCCGGATACATTCAGGTTTGATTAGAATCTTGAAGAAACTGCCATATCTACAAACCGGGTAAACTGGAATCACATGGGTCCAAAGTGGGATAACTTCTTAATCCTAGCTCATACGATATTGATTCAACTTCAGGGTGATTCTAAACAGATTAATGAGTCAGGAAAAGGCTTCTTATATCCGGATACATTCAGGTTTGATTAGAATCTTGAAGAAACTGCCATATCTACAAACCGGGTAAACTGGAATCACATGGGTCTAAAGTGGGATAATTTCTTAATCCTAGCTCCTACGATATTGATTCAACTTCAGGGGGATTCTAAACTGATTAATGAGTCAGGATAAAGCTTCTTATATCCGGTTTCATTCTGGTTTGATTAGAAACTTGAAGAAACTGCCATATCTACAAACAGGGTAAACTGGAATCATTTGGGTCCAAAGTGGGATAACTTCTTAATCCTAGCTCCTATGATATTGATTCAACTTCAGGGTGATTCTAAACTGATTAATGAGTCAGGATAAGGCTTCTTATATCCGGATACATTCAGGTTTGATTAGAATCTTGAAGAAACTGGCATATCTACAAACCGGGTAAACTGGAATCACATGGGTCCAAAGTGGGATAACTTCTTAATCCTAGCTCCTATGATATTGATTGAACTTCAGGGTGATTCTAAACTGATTAATGAGTCAGTAGAAAGCTTCTTATATCCGGATTCATTCAGGTTTGATCAGAAACTTGAAGAAACTGCCGTATCTACAAACATGGTAAACTGGAATCATTTGGGTCCAAAGTGGGATAACTTCTTAATCCTAGCTCCTATGATATTGATTCAATTTCAGGGTGATTCTAAACTGATTAATGAGTCAGGATAAGGCTTCTTATATCCGGATACATTCAGGTTTGATTAGAATCTTGAAGAACTGTCATATCTACAAACCGGGTAAACTGGAATCACATGGGTCCAAAGTGGGATAACTTCTTAATCCTAGCTCCTATGATATTGATTGAACTTCAGGGTGATTCTAAACTGATTAATGAGTCAGGAGAAAGCTTCTTATATCCGGATTCATTCAGGTTTGATCAGAAACTTGAAGAAACTGCCATATCTACAAACAGGGTAAACTGGAATCATTTGGGTCCAAAGTGGGATAACTTCTTAATCCTAGCTCCTATGATATTGATTCAACTTCAGGGTGAATCTAAACTGATTAATGAGTCAGGATAAGGCTTCTTAAATCCGGATACATTCAGGTTTGATTAGAATCTTGAAGAAACTGCCATATCTACAAACCGGGTAAACTGGAATCACATGGGTCCAAAGTGGGATAACTTCTTAATCCTAGCACCTATGTTATTGATTCAAATTCAGGGTGATTCTAAAATGATTAATGAGTCAGGATAATTCTTCTTATATCCGGATACATTCAGGTTTGATTAGAATCTTGAAGAAACTGCCATATCTACAAACCAGGTAAACTGGAATCACATGGGTCCAAAGTGGGATAACTTCTTAATCCTAGCTCCTACGATATTGATTCAACTTCAGGGTGATTCTAAACTGATTAATGAGTCAGGATAAAGCTTCTTATATCCGGATTCATTCTGGTTTGATTAGAAACTTGAAGAAACTGCCATATCTACAAATAGGGTAAACTGGAATCATTTGGGTCCAAAGTGGGATAACTTCTTAATCCTAGCTCCTATGATATTGATTCAACTTCAGGGTGATTCTAAACTGATTAATGAGTCAGGATAAGGCTTCTTATATCCGGATACATTCAGGTTTGATTAGAATCTTGAAGAAACTGTCATATCTACAAACTGGGTAAACTGGAATCACATGGGTCCAAAGTGGGATAACTTCTTAATCCTAGCTCCTATGATATTGATTGAACTTCATGGTGATTCTAAACTGATTAATGAGTCAGGAGAAAGCTTCTTATATCCGGATTCATTCAGGTTTGATCAGAAACTTGAAGAAACTGCCGTATCTACAAACAGGGTAAACTGGAATCATTTGGGTCCAAAGTGGGATAACTTCTTAATCCTAGCTCCTATGATATTGATTCAACTTCAGGGTGAATCTAAACTGATTAATGAGTCAGGATAAGGCTTCTTAAATCCGGATACATTCAGGTTTGATTAGAATCTTGAAGAAACTGCCATATCTACAAACCGGGTAAACTGGAATCACATGGGTCCAAAGTGGGATAACTTCTTAATCCTAGCACCTATGTTATTGATTCAACTTCAGGGTGATTCTAAAATGATTAATGAGTCAGGATAATTCTTCTTATATCCGGATACATTCAGGTTTGATTAGAATCTTGAAGAAACTGCCATATCTACAAACCGGGTAAACTGGAATCACATGAGTCCAAAGTGGGATAACTTCTTAATCCTAGCTCCTATGATATTGATTCAACTTCAGGGTGATTCTAAACTGATTAATGAGTCAGGATAAAGCTTCTTATATCCGGATTCATTCAGGTTTGATCAGAAACTTGAAGAAACTGCCATATCTAAAACAGGGTAAACTGGAATCATTTGGGTCCAAAGTGGGATAACTTCTTAATCCTAGCTCCTACGATATTGATTCAACTTCAGGGTGATTCTAAACAGATTAATGAGTCAGGAAAAGGCTTCTTATATCCGGATACATTCAGGTTTGATTAGAATCTTGAAGAAACTGCCATATCTACAAACCGGGTATACTGGAATCACATGGGTCTAAAGTGGGATAACTTCTTAATCCTAGCTCCTACGATATTGATTCAACTTCAGGGCGATTCTAAACTGATTAATGAGTCAGGATAAAGCTTCTTATATCCGGATTCATTCTGGTTTGATTAGAAACTTGAAGAAACTGCCATATCTACAAACAGGGTAAACTGGAATCATTTGGGTCCAAAGTGGGATAACTTCTTAATCCTAAGCTCCTATGATATTGATTCAACTTCAGGGTGATTCTAAACTGATTAATGAGTCAGGATAAGGCTTCTTATATCCGGATACATTCAGGTTTGATTAGAATCTTGAAGAAACTGTCATATCTACAAACCGGGTAAACTGGAATCACATGGGTCCAAAGTGGGATAACTTCTTAATCCTAGCTCCTATGATATTGATTGAACTTCAGGGTGATTCTAAACTGATTAATGAGTCAGGAGAAAGCTTCTTATATCCGGATTCATTCAGGTTTGATCAGAAACTTGAAGAAACTGCCGTATCTACAAACATGGTAAACTGGAATCATTTGGGTCCAAAGTGGGATAACTTCTTAATCCTAGCTCCTATGATATTGATTCAACTTCAGGGTGATTCTAAACTGATTAATGAGTCAGGATAAGGCTTCTTATATCCGGATACATTCAGGTTTGATTAGAATCTTGAAGAACTGTCATATCTACAAACCGGGTAAACTGGAATCACATGGGTCCAAAGTGGGATAACTTCTTAATCCTAGCTCCTATGATATTGATTGAACTTCAGGGTGATTCTAAACTGATTAATGAGTCAGGAGAAAGCTTCTTATATCCGGATTCATTCAGGTTTGATCAGAAACTTGAAGAAACTGCCATATCTACAAACAGGGTAAACTGGAATCATTTGGGTCCAAAGTGTGATAACTTCTTAATCCTAGCTCCTATGATATTGATTCAACTTCAGGGTGAATCTAAACTGATTAATGAGTCAGGATAAGGCTTCTTAAATCCGGATACATTCAGGTTTGATTAGAATCTTGAAGAAACTGCCATATCTACAAACCGGGTAAACTGGAATCACATGGGTCCAAAGTGGGATAACTTCTTAATCCTAGCACCTATGTTATTGATTCAACTTCAGGGTGATTCTAAAATGATTAATGAGTCAGGATAATTCTTCTTATATCCGGATACATTCAGGTTTGATTAGAATCTTGAAGAAACTGCCATATCTACAAACCGGGTAAACTGGAATCACATGGGTCCAAAGTGGGATAACTTCTTAATCCTAGCTCCTACGATATTGATTCAACTTCAGGGGGATTCTAAACTGATTAATGAGTCAGGATAAAGCTTCTTATATCCGGATTCATTCTGGTTTGATTAGAAACTTGAAGAAACTGCCATATCTACAAACAGGGTAAACTGGAATCATTTGGGTCCTAAAGTGGGATAACTTCTTAATCCTAGCTCCTATGATATTGATTCAACTTCAGGGTGATTCTAAACTGATTAATGAGTCAGGATAAGGCTTCTTATATCCGGATACATTCAGGTTTGATTAGAATCTTGAAGAAACTGTCATATCTACAAACTGGGTAAACTGGAATCACATGGGTCCAAAGTGGGATAACTTCTTAATCCTAGCTCCTATGATATTGATTGAACTTCAGGGTGATTCTAAACTGATTAATGAGTCAGGAGAAAGCTTCTTATATCCGGATTCATTCAGGTTTGATCAGAAACTTGAAGAAACTGCCGTATCTACAAACAGGGTAAACTGGAATCATTTGGGTCCAAAGTGGGATAACTTCTTAATCCTAGCTCCTATGATATTGATTCAACTTCAGGGTGAATTCTAAACTGATTAATGAGTCAGGATAAGGCTTCTTATATCCGGATACATTCAGGTTTGATTAGAATCTTGAAGAAACTGCCATATCTACAAACCGGGTAAACTGGAATCACATGGGTCCAAAGTGGGATAACTTCTTAATCCTAGCACCTATGTTATTGATTCAACTTCAGGGTGATTCTAAAATGATTAATGAGTCAGGATAATTCTTCTTATATCCGGATACATTCAGGTTTGATTAGAATCTTGAAGAAACTGCCATATCTACAAACCGGGTAAACTGGAATCACATGGGTCCAAAGTGGGATAACTTCTTAATCCTAGCTCCTATTATATTGATTCAACTTCAGGGGGATTCTAAACTGATTAATGAGTCAGGATAAAGCTTCTTATATCCGGATTCATTCAGGTTTGATCAGAAACTTGAAGAAACTGCCATATCTACAAACAGGGTAAACTGGAATCATTTGGGTCCAAAGTGGGATAACTTCTTAATCCTAGCTCCTATGATATTGATTCAACTTCAGGGTGATTCTAAAGTGATTAATGAGTCAGGATAAAGCTTCTTATATCCGGATTCATTCAGGTTTGATCAGAAACTTGAAGAAACTGCCATATCTACAAACAGGGTAAACTGGAATCATTGGGTCCAAAGTGGGATAACTTCTTAATCCTAGCTCCTATGATATTGATTCAACTTCAGGGTGATTCTAAACATGATTAATGAGTCAGGATAAGGCTTCTTATATCCGGATACATTCAGGTTTGATTAGAATCTTGAAGAAACTGCCATATCTACAAACCGGGTAAACTGGAATCACATGGGTCCTAAAGTGGGATAACTTCTTAATCCTAGCTCCTACGATATTGATTCAACTTCAGGGTGATTCTAAACTGATTAATGAGTCAGGATAAAGCTTCTTATATCCGGATTCATTCAGGTTTGATCAGAAACTTGAAGAAACTGCCATATCTACAAACAGGGTAAACTGGAATCATTTGGGTCGAAAGTGGGATAACTTCTTAATCCTAGCTCCTATGATATTGATTCAACTTCAGGGTGATTCTAAACTGATTAATGAGTCAGGATAAGGCTTCTTATATCCGGATACATTCAGGTTTGATCAGAAACTTGAAGAAACTGCCATATCTACAAACCGGGTAAACTGGAATCACATGGGTCCAAAGTGGGATAACTTCTTAATCCTAGCTCCTATGATATTGATTCAACTTCAGGGTGATTCTAAACTGAGTAATGAGTCAGGATAAGGCTTCTTATATCCGGATACATTCAGGTTTGATTAGAATCTTGAAGAAACTGCCATATCTACAAACCGGGTAAACTGGAATCATTGGGTCCAAAGTGGGATAACTTCTTAATCCTAGCTCCTATGATATTGATTCAACTTCAGGGTGATTCTAAACTGATTAATGAGTCAGGATAAAGCTTCTTATATCCGGATTCATTCAGGTTTGATCAGAAACTTGAAGAAACTGCCATATCTACAAACAGGGTAAACTGGAATCACATTGGGTCCAAAGTGGGATAACTTCTTAATCCTAGCTCCTATGATATTGATTCAACTTCAGGGTGATTCTAAACTGATTAATGAGTCAGGATAAAGCTTCTTATATCCGGATTCATTCAGGTTTGATTCAGAAATCTTGAAGAAACTGCCATATCTACAAACCGGGTAAACTGGAATCACATGGGTCCAAAGTGGGATAACTTCTTAATCCTAGCTCCTATGATATTGATTCAACTTCAGGGTGATTCTAAACATGATTAATGAGTCAGGATAAGGCTTCTTATATCCGGATCATTCAGGTTTGATTAGAATCTTGAAGAAACTGCCATATCTACAAACAGGGTAAACTGGAATCATTTGGGTCCAAAGTGGGATAACTTCTTAATCCTAGCTCCTATGATATTGATTCAACTTCAGGGTGAATTCTAAACTGATTAATGAGTCAGGATAAGGCTTCTTATATCCGGATTCATTCAGGTTTGATTAGAATCTTGAAGAAACTGCCATATCTACAAACAGGGTAAACTGGAATCATTTGGGTCCAAAGTGGGATAACTTCTTAATCCTAGCTCCTATGATATTGATTCAACTTCAGGGTGATTCTAAACTGATTAATGAGTCAGGATAAGGCTTCTTATATCCGGATTACATTCAGGTTTGATTAGAATCTTGAAGAAACTGCCATATCTACAAACCGGGTAAACTGGAATCACATGGGTCCAAAGTGGGATAACTTCTTAATCCTAGCTCCTATGATATTGATTCAACTTCAGGGTGATTCTAAACTGATTAATGAGTCAGGATAAGCTTCTTATATCCGGATTCATTCAGGTTTGATCAGAAACTTGAAGAAACTGCCATATCTACAAACAGGGTAAACTGGAATCACATTGGGTCCAAAGTGGGATAACTTCTTAATCCTAGCTCCTATGATATTGATTCAACTTCAGGGTGATTCTAAACTGATTAATGAGTCAGGATAAAGCTTCTTATATCCGGATTCATTCAGGTTTGATCTAGAAACTTGAAGAAACTGCCATATCTACAAACAGGGTAAACTGGAATCACATGGGTCCAAAGTGGGATAACTTCTTAATCCTAGCTCCTACTGATATTGATTCAACTTCAGGGGGATTCTAAACTGATTAATGAGTCAGGATAAAGCTTCTTATATCCGGATTCATTCAGGTTTGATCAGAAACTTGAAGAAACTGCCATATCTACAAACAGGGTAAACTGGAATCATTTGGGTCCAAAGTGGGATAACTTCTTAATCCTAGCTCCTATGATATTGATTCAACTTCAGGGTGATTCTAAACTGATTAATGAGTCAGGATAAGCTTCTTATATCCGGATACATTCAGGTTTGATTAGAATCTTGAAGAAACTGCCATATCTACAAACCGGGTAAACTGGAATCACATGGGTCCAAAGTCGGATAACTTCTTAATCCTAGCTCCTATGATATTGATTCAACTTCAGGGTGATTCTAAACTGATTAATGAGTCAGGATAAAGCTTCTTATATCCGGATTCATTCAGGTTTGATCAGAAACTTGAAGAAACTGCCAGTATCTACAAACAGGGTAAACTGGAATCATTTGGGTCCAAAGTGGGATAACTTCTTAATCCTAGCTCCTATGATATTGATTCAACTTCAGGGTGATTCTAAACTGATTAATGAGTCAGGATAAGGCTTCTTATATCCGGATTCATTCAGGTTTGATTAGAATCTTGAAGAAACTGCCATATCTACAAACCGGGTAAACTGGAATCACATGGGTCCAAAGTGGGATAACTTCTTAATCCTAGCTCCTATGATATTGATTCAACTTCAGGGTGATTCTAAACTGATTAATGAGTCAGGATAAGCTTCTTATATCCGGATTCATTCAGGTTTGATCAGAAACTTGAAGAAACTGCCATATCTACAAACAGGGTAAACTGGAATCATTTGGGTCCAAAGTGGGATAACTTCTTAATCCTAGCTCCTATGATATTGATTCAACTTCAGGGTGATTCTAAACTGATTAATGAGTCAGGATAAAGCTTCTTATATCCGGATTCATTCAGGTTTGATCAGAAACTTGAAGAAACTGCCATATCTACAAACAGGGTAAACTGGAATCATTTGGGTCCAAAGTGGGATAACTTCTTAATCCTAGCTCCTATGATATTGATTCAACTTCAGGGTGATTCTAAACTGATTAATGAGTCAGGATAAGGCTTCTTATATCCGGATACATTCAGGTTTGATTAGAATCTTGAAGAAACTGCCATATCTACAAACCGGGTAAACTGGAATCACATTGGGTCCAAAGTGGGATAACTTCTTAATCCTAGCTCCTATGATATTGATTCAACTTCAGGGTGATTCTAAACTGATTAATGAGTCAGGATAAAGCTTCTTATATCCGGATACATTCAGGTTTGATCAGAATCTTGAAGAAACTGCCATATCTACAAACAGGGTAAACTGGAATCACATGGGTCCAAAGTGGGATAACTTCTTAATCCTAGCTCCTATGATATTGATTCAACTTCAGGAGTGATTCTAAAATGATTAATGAGTCAGGATAAAGCTTCTTATATCCGGATTCATTCAGGTTTGATCAGAAACTTGAAGAAATCTGCCATATCTACAAACAGGGTAAACTGGAATCATTTGGGTCCAAAGTGGGATAACTTCTTAATCCTAGCTCCTATGATATTGATTCAACTTCAGGGTGATTCTAAATTGATTAATGAGTCAGGATGAAGCTTCTTATATCCGGATTCATTCAGGTTTGATCAGAAACTTGAAGAAACTGCCATATCTACAAACAGGGTAAACTGGAATCATTTGGGTCCAAAGTGGGATAACTTCTTAATCCTAGCTCCTATGATATTGATTCAACTTCAGGGTGATTCTAAACTGATTAATGAGTCAGGATAAAGCTTCTTATATCCGGATTCATTCTGGTTTGATCAGAAACTTGAAGAAACTACCATATCTACAAACAGGGTAAACTGGAATCATTTGGGTCCAAAGTGGGATAACTTCTTAATCCTAGCTCCTATGATATTGATTCAACTTCAGGGTGATTCTAAACAGATTAATGAGTCAGGATAAGGCTTCTTATATCCGGATACATTCAGGTTTGATCACAAACTTGAAGAAACTGCCGTATCTACAAACCGGGTAAACTGGATTCACATTGGTCTAAAGTGGGATAACTTCTTAATCCTAGCTCCTATGATATTAATTCAACTTCAGGGTGATTCTAAACTGATTAATGAGTCAGGATAAAGCTTCTTATATCCGGATTCATTCAGGTTTGATTAGAATCTTGAAGAAACTGCCATATCTACAAACCGGGTAAACTGGAATCACATGGGTCCAAAGTGGGATAACTTCTTAATCCTAGCTCCTATGATATTGATTCAACTTCAGGGTGATTCTAAAATGATTAATTAGACAGGATAAGGCTTCTTATATCCGGATACATTCAGGTTTGATTAGAATCTTGAAGAAACTGCCATATCTACAAACCGGGTAAACTGGAATCACATGGGTCCAAAGTGGGATAACTTCTTAATCCTAGCTCCTATGATATTGATTCAACTTCAGGGGGATTCTAAACTGATTAATGAGTCAGGATAAAGCTTCTTATATCCGGATTCATTCTGGTTTGATCAGAAACTTGAAGAAACTGCCATATCTACAAACATGGTAAACTGGAATCATTTGGGTCCAAAGTGGGATAACTTCTTAATCCGAGCTCCTATGATATTGATTCAACTTCAGGGTGATTCTAATCTGATTAATGAGTCAGGATAATGCTTCTTATATCCGGATTCATTCAGGTTTGATCAGAAACTTGAAGAAACGGCCATATCTACAAACCGGGTAAACTGGAATCACATGGGTCCAAAGTGGGATATCTTCTTAATCCTAGCTCCTATGATATTGATTCAACTTCAGGGTGATTCTAAACTGATTAATGAGTCAGGATCAAGCTTCTTATATCCGGATTCATTCAGGTTTGATCAGAAACTTGAAGAAACTGCCTTATCTACAAACAGGGTAAACTGGAATCATTTGGGTCCAAAGTGGGATAACTTCTTAATCCTAGCTCCTATGATATTGATATGAACCTGATCAGCAGCAAATACAAAGTCATGCAAGTTTGGTTTAGACAAGAAGACTCAGAAGCTGTTGCACAATCAAAAAGAGATCTTATTGGACTCATTCATGAAGTTTTGGACAGAGAAAGGGGTACTAGTTTGGTTGGACATGTTGGGCTTCTAAGGACTGGCAATTGGGCTTATTTTTGACCAAAATAATGGGTCAGAAGTGTGAAGATAAGGCCTTGGACGAAAATCAGAAAAAAGAAGCTGCAACTAGTTCAATTAATTGATTCTCTTTATCTTTTATCTATTCCCAAGGTTGTCATGCAAGCTTTGTTATGTTCCCTATGCTAGACATGCAGACTTGTTGCATTTACTATTTAAAACCTTGTATTGTTTCAGTTTAATCTATCTAATCTTTTTCTATCAAAATCCTCTCTAAGTTTAGATCATTGTTGGTGTGTAATATCCAACAAAATAAGGTTCAAACTCTTTGGTGTGTCATATCCAAAGAAGGAGAACTAGGAGTATCAGGAGTCTTCCGCAGCTTCTGTGTCACCAACCGATCCACAATCCTTGTGTGCTTGAGTCTTTGATTCGCACAGCAAGGCCTATCCCTTTCCCCCTTACATCTAGAGAGTTCGATCTTGGCTAGGATCTCATCAAGTGGTATCAGAGCACTCTCTGGAAAAATTATTTCTGTTTGGGGTTTTTTATTTTTTTAGTCTCTTTCAATTCAATATACGTTTTCTGGGTTTAGTTGCAGATTCTCTGATATCTGGATTTTATTTGGATTCTCTGTTTTTTTTTTCAGTTTCTATATTGTTTCTGGGTTTAATTTCGAAATTCTCTTTTGCTGGGGTTAAAATCAAGTCCATATGAACTTTCCTAAGATTTTTGTTGGTGGAAATTGTCCAGAAATTTTTATCTCATGGGTTCAAAACCTAGACAGTTTCATTATGCAGAATCAAGTATCCTCACAGGAAAGACTATCCCTTGCTGTTAGTCTACTGAGAAGTGAGGCAAGAGCATGGTGGAAGATAGAAGAAGAAGCACGTTGGTATGATGAAGAACCAATCAACACTTGGGATGAGCTTAAACTTACCATGAGCTGTAGGTATATCCCTGGCTTTCAATGGGAGGAGATTGTACCAGACTGTGATTTTCACTTGGAGAAGACTGAACCACCATACTCACAACCAGAGGAGTCATTGTACATGGTTGCAGCCGAACAGGAAGGAAAAACAGAAGTTGTGTGTGTTCATGTACCTGATCAAACCAAGAGAGAAAAGGGAGTACTGAAAGATTCATCTACTGCTGCAGAATTGGTGTATACTTTGGTTGACCAGAGTTCCAAGAAGCTGTTGTTCAAAAAAGGGTCGCAATACTATGTGTTCAAGCCTGGAGGAGGCTTGGATTTGAGGACAAATCCTCTTAAAGGAGGAGGAGATGATATGAACCTGATCAGCAGCAAATACAAAGTCATGCAAGTTTGGTTTAGACAAGAAGACTCAGAAGCTGTTGCACAATCAAAAAGAGATCTTATTGGACTCATTCATGAAGTTTTGGACAGAGAAAGGGGTACTAGTTTGGTTGGACATGTTGGGCTTCTAAGGACTGGCAATTGGGCTTATTTTTGACCAAAATAATGGGTCAGAAGTGTGAAGATAAGGCCTTGGACGAAAATCAGAAAAAAGAAGCTGCAACTAGTTCAATTAATTGATTCTCTTTATCTTTTATCTATTCCCAAGGTTGTCATGCAAGCTTTGTTATGTTCCCTATGCTAGACATGCAGACTTGTTGCATTTACTATTTAAAACCTTGTATTGTTTCAGTTTAATCTATCTAATCTTTTTCTATCAAAATCCTCTCTAAGTTTAGATCATTGTTGGTGTGTAATATCCAACAAAATAAGGTTCAAACTCTTTGGTGTGTCATATCCAAAGAAGGAGAACTAGGAGTATCAGGAGTCTTCCGCAGCTTCTGTGTCACCAACCGATCCACAATCCTTGTGTGCTTGAGTCTTTGATTCGCACAGCAAGGCCTATCCCTTTCCCCCTTACATCTAGAGAGTTCGATCTTGGCTAGGATCTCATCAGATATTGATTCAACTTCAGGGTGATTCTAAACTGATTAATGAGTCAGGATAAGGCTTCTTATATCCGGATACATTCAGGTTTGATTAGAATCTTGAAGACACTGCCATATCTACAAACCGGGTAAACTGGAATCACATGGGTCCAAAGTGGGATAACTTCTTAATCCTAGCTCCTATGAAATTGATTCAACTTCAGGGTGATTCTAAACTGATTAATGAGTCAGGATAAGGCTTCTTATATCTGGATTTATTCCGGTTAGATCAGAAAGTTGAAGAAACTACCGTATCTACAAACCGGGTAAACTGAAATCACATGGGTCCAAAGTGGGATAACTTCTTAATCCTAGCTCCTATGATATTGATTCAACTTCAGGGTGATTCTAAAATGATTAATGAGTCAGGATAAGGCTTCTTATATCCGGATACATTCAGGTTTGATTAGAATCTTGAAGAAACTGCCGTATCTACAAACAGGGTAATTTGGAATCATTTGGGTCCAAAGTGGAAAAACTTCTTAATCCAAGCTCCTATGATATTGATTCAACTTCAGGGTGATTCTAAACTGATTAATGAGTCAGGATAAAGCTTCTTATATTCGGATTCATTCAGGTTTGATCAGAAACTTGAAGAAACTGCCATATCTACAAACATGGTAAACTGGAATCATTTGGGTCCAAAGTGGGATAACTTCTTAATCCTAGCTCCTATGATATTGATTCAACTTCAGGGTGATTCTAAACTGATAAATGAGTCAGGATAAAGCTTCTTATATCTGGATTCATTCAAGTTTGATCAGAAACTTGAAGAAACTGCCATATCTACAAACAGGGTAAACTGGAATCATTTGGGTCCAAAGTGGGATAACTTCTTAATCCTAGCTCCTATGATATTGATTCAACTTCAGGGTGATTCTAAACTGATTAATGAGTCAGGATAAAGCTTCTTATATCTGGATACATTCTGGTTTGATTAGAATCTTGAAGAAACTCCCATATCTACAAACCGGGTAAACTGGAATCACAGCAGTCCAAAGTGGGATAACTTCTTAATCCTAGCTCCTATGATATTGATTCAACTTCAGGGTGATTCTAAAATGATTAATGAGTCAGGATAAAGCTTCTTATATCCGGATACATTCAGGTTTGATCAGAATCTTGAAGAAACTGCCATATCTACAAACAGGGTAAACTGGAATCACATGGGCCCAAAGTGGGATAACTTCTTAATCCTAGCTCCTATGATATTGATTCAACTTCAGGAGTATTCTAAAATGATTAATGAGTCAGGATAAGCTTCTTATATCCGGATTCATTCAGGTTTGATCAGAAACTTGAAGAATCTGCCATATCTTCAAAAAGGGTAAACTGGAATCATTTGGGTCCAAAGTGGGATAACTTCTTAATCCTAGCTCCTATGATATTGATTCAACTTCAGGGTGATTCTAAATTGATTAATGAGTCAGGATGAAGTTTCTTATATCCGGATTCATTCAGGTTTGATCAGAAACTTGAAGAAACTGCCATATCTACAAACAGGGTAAAATGGAATCATTTGGGTCCAAAGTGGGATAACTTCTTAATCCTAGCTCCTATGATATTGATTCAACTTCAGGGTGATTCTAAACTGATTAATGAGTCAGGATAAAGCTTCTTATATCCGGATTCATTCTGGTTTGATCAGAAACTTGAAGAAACTACCATATCTACAAACAGGGTAAACTGGAATCATTTGGGTCCAAAGTGGGATAACTTCTTAATCCTAGCTCCTATGATATTGATTCAACTTCAGGGTGATTCTAAACAGATTAATGAGTCAGGATAAGGCTTCTTATATCCGGATACAATCAGGTTTGATCACAAACTTGAAGAAACTGCCGTATCTACAAACCGGGTAAACTGGATTCACATGGGTCTAAAGTGGGATAACTTCTTAATCCTAGCTCCTATGATATTGATTCAACTTCAGGGTGATTCTAAACTGATTAATGAGTCAGGATAAAGCTTCTTATATCCGGATTCATTCAGGTTTGATCAGAAACTTGAAGAAACTGCCATATCTACAAACCGGGTAAACTGGAATCACATGGGTCCAAAGTGGGATAACTTCTTAATCCTTGCTCCTATGATATTGATTCAACTTCAGGGTGATTCTAAAATGATTAATGAGTCAGGATAAGGCTTCTTATATCCGGATACAATCAGGTTTGATCACAAACTTGAAGAAACTGCCGTATCTACAAACCGGGTAAACTGGATTCACATGGGTCTAAAGTGGGATAACTTCTTAATCCTAGCTCCTATGATATTGATTCAACTTCAGGGTGATTCTAAACTGATTAATGAGTCAGGATAAAGCTTCTTATATCCGGATTCATTCAGGTTTGATCAGAAACTTGAAGAAACTGCCATATCTACAAACAGGGTAAACTGGAATCATTTGGGTTTAAAGTGGGATAACTTCTTAATCCTAGCTCCTATGATATTGATTCAACTTCAGGGCGATTCTAAACTGATTAATGAGTCAGGATAAAGCTTCTTATATCCGGATTCATTCAGGTTTGATCAGAAACTTGAAGAAACTGCAGTATCTACAAACAGGGTAAACTGAAATCATTTGGGTCCAAAGTGGGATAACTTCTTAATCCTAGCTCCTATGATACTGATTCAACTTCAGGGTGATTCTAAACTGATTAATGAGTCAGGATAAAACTTCTTATATCCGGATTCATTCAGGTTTGATCAGAAACTTGAAGAAACTGCCATATCTACAAACATGGTAAACTGGAATCATTTGGGTTTAAAGTGGGATAACTTCTTAATCCTAGCTCCTATGATATTGATTCAACTTCAGGGCGATTCTAAACTGATTAATGAGTCAGGATAAAGCTTCTTATATCCGGATTCATTCAGGTTTGATCAGAAACTTGAAGAAACTGCAGTATCTACAAACAGGGTAAACTGAAATCATTTGGGTCCAAAGTGGGATAACTTCTTAATCCTAGCTCCTATGATATTGATTCAACTTCAGGGTGATTCTAAAATGATTAATGAGTCAGGATAAAGCTTCTTATATCCGGATTCAATCAGGTTTGATCAGAAACTTGAAGAAACTGCCATATCTACAAACAGGGTAAACTGGAATCATTTGGGTCCAAAGTGGGATAACTTCTTAATCCTAGCTCCTATGATATTAATTAAACTTCTGGGTGATTCTAAACTAATTAATGAGTTAGGATAAGGCTTCTTATATCCAGATACATTCAGGTTTGATTAGACTCTTGAAGAAACTGCCATATCTACAAACCGGGTAAACTGGAATCACATGGGTCCAAAGTGGGATAACTTCTTAATCCTAGCCCCTACGATATTGATTCAACTTCAGGGCGATTCTAAACTGATTAATGAGTCAGGATAAAGCTTCTTATATCCGTATTCATTCAGGTTTGATCAGAAACTTGAAGAAACTGCCATATCTACAAACAGGGTAAACTGGAATCATTTGGGTCCAAAGTGAGATAACTTCTTAATCCTAGCTCCTATGATATTGATTCAACTTCAGGGTGATTCTAAACAGATTATTGAGTCAGGATAAGGCTTCTTATATCCGGATACATTCAGGTTTGATCAGATACTTGAAGAAACTGCCGTATCTACAAACAGGGTAAACTGGAATCATTTGGGTCCAAAGTGGGATAACTTCTTAATCCTAGCTCCTATGATATTGATTCAACTTCATGGTGATTCTAAACTGATTAATGAGTCAGGATAAAGCTTCTTATATCCGGATTCATTCAGGTTTGATCAGGAACTTGAAGAAACTGCCATATCTACAAACAAGGTAAACTGGAATCATTTGGGTCCAAAGTGGGATAACTTCTTAATCCTAGCTCCTATGATATTGATTCAACTTCAGGGTGATTCTAAACTGATTAATGAGTCAGGATAAGGCTTCTTATATCTGGATACATTCAGGTTTGATTAGAATCTTGAAGACACTGCCATATCTACAAACCGGGTAAATTGGAATCACATGGGTCCAAAGTGGGATAACTTCTTAATCCTAGCTCCTATGAAATTGATTCAACTTCAGGGTGATTCTAAACTGATTAATGAGTCAGGATAAAACTTCTTATATCCGGATTCATTCAGGTTTGATCAGAAACTTGAAGAAACTGCCATATCTACAAACATGGTAAACTGGAATCATTTGGGTTTAAAGTGGGATAACTTCTTAATCCTAGCTCCTATGATATTGATTCAACTTCAGGGCGATGCTAAACTGATTAATGAGTCAGGATAAAGCTTCTTATATCCGGATTCATTCAGGTTTGATCAGAAACTTGAAGAAACTGCCGTATCTACAAACAGGGTAAACTGGAATCATTTGGGTCCAAAGTGGGATAACTTCTTAATCCTAGCTCCTATGATATTGATTCAACTTCAGGGTGATTCTAAACTGATTAATGAGTCAGGATAAGGCTTCTTATATCCGGATACATTGAGGTTTGATTAGAATCTTGAAGAAACTGCTATATCTACAAACCGAGTAAACTGGAATCACATGGGTCTAAAGTGGGATAACTTCTTATTCCTAGCTCCTACGATATTGATTCAACTTCAGGGGGATTCTAAACTGATTAATGAGTTAGGATAAGGCTTCTTATATCCAGATACATTCAGGTTTGATCAGGAACTTGAAGAAACTGCCATATCTACAAACATGGTAAACTGGAATCATTTGGGTCCAAAGTGGGATAACTTCTCAATCCTAGCTCCTATGATATTGATTCAACTTCAGGGTGATTCTAAACTGATTAATGAGTCAGGATAAGGCTTCTTATATCCAGATACATTCAGGTTTGATTAGAATCTTGAAGACACTGCCATATCTACAAACCGAGTAAACTGGAATCACATGGGTCCAAAGTGGGATAACTTCTTAATCCTAGCTACTATGATATTGATTCAACTTCAGGGTGATTCTAAACTTATTAATGAGTCAGGATAAAGCTTCTTATATCCGGATTCATTCAGGTTTGATCGGAAACTTGAAGAAACTGCCATATCTACAAACCGGGTAAACTGGAATCACATGGGTCCAAAGTGGGATAACTTCTTAATCCTAGCTCCTATGATATTGATTCAACTTCAGGGTGATTCTAAAATGATTAATGAGTCAGGATAAGGCTTCTTATATCCGGATACATTCAGGTTTGATTAGAATCTTGAAGAAACTGCCATATCTACAAACCTGGTAAACTTGAATCACATGGGTCCAAAGTGGGATAACTTATTAATCCTAGCCCCTACGATATTGATTCAACTTCAGGGTGATTCTAAACTGATTAATGAGTCAGGAGAAAGCTTCTTATGTCTGGATTCATTCAGGTTTGATCAGAAACTTGAAGAAACTGCCATATCTACAAACAGAGTAAACTGGAATCAATTGGGTCCAAAGTGGGATAACTTCTTAATCCTAGCTCCTATGATACTGATTCAACTTCAGGGTGATTCTAAACTGATTAATGAGTCAGGATAAAAGTTCTTATATCCGGATTCATTCAGGTTTGATCAGAAACTTGAAGAAACTGCCATATCTACAAACATGGTAAACTGGAATCATTTGGGTTTAAAGTGGGATAACTTCTTAATCCTAGCTCCTATGATATTGATTCAACTTCAGGGCGATGCTAAACTGATTAATGAGTCAGGATAAAGCTTCTTATATCCGGATTCATTCAGGTTTGATCAGAAACTTGAAGAAACTGCCGTATCTACAAACAGGGTAAACTGGAATCATTTGGGTCCAAAGTGGGATAACTTCTTAATCCTAGCTCCTATGATATTGATTCAAATTCAGGGGGATTCTAAACTGATTAATGAGTCAGGATAAAGCTTCTTATATCCGGATTCATTCAGGATTGATCAGGAACTTGAAGAAACTGCCATATCTACAAACAGGGTAAACTGGAATCATTTGGGTCCAAAGTGGGATAACTTCTTAATCCTAGCTCCTATGATATTGATTCAACTTCAGGGTGATTCTAAACTGATTAATGAGTCAGGATAAGGCTTCTTATATCCGGATACATTGAGGTTTGATTAGAATCTTGAAGAAACTGCCATATCTACAAACCGGGTAAACTGGAATCACATGGGTCTAAAGTGGGATAACTTCTTATTCCTAGCTCCTACGATATTGATTTTTTTCAACTTCATTGGTGATTCTAAACTGATTACTGAGTCAGGATAAAAGCTGTTTATATCCGGATTTCATTCAGGTTTGATCAGAAACTTGAAGAAACTGCCATATCTTCAAACAGGGTAAACTGGAATCATTTGGTGTCC